>JAMXBB010000003.1:62274523-62296095 GCA_024138015.1 Lumnitzera littorea | reverse complement strand
CTTTTCTTTCTTTTTCCCAATTGTAACATTCTGGAAACCAATAGCTGCCCACGTGAGGAAAAAAAAAAAGAAATGCCAAGTTTTGATTAACCAAAGAAATAAAATCTTGAAATGATTATTTTTATCTTATCCTCATTAATGCAAAAGATTAAATAAAATCTTAGCCTAAATTTTAAGCTACCTAATCACGTGAACAAAGAAGCAAATAAAATCTGGATACAAACATTCACAAAGTTAAAAAAAAAAAAAAAAAAAGAAGAATCGAAACCTGGAAGCACAAAGAAAAACGTGAAGAGGAAAAACTATAAAGAAGGAAGAAAAAGAAGAAGGAAAAGAATAAGAAGGAATTAAAATAAATAGGTATGTAAATTATTTTCTTGTATAGATGCATGTTATATAGTATATACATGTATAAATAAGGTATTTGTATAGTATTTTCTTATAAATATAACACTACTAATATATGTATATGTGAATAAATACATAAATTGAATAATATATGCATGTATTAGGCTATGTATGTATACATGTATGTATATAAATATATTATACGGAAGAGTATGTATATATATTTTTTAGAATACATATAATTAGTATTAAGTATGTTCATTACATAACTATAGTATAAATATATATGTATGTACCGTAACTATATATATATGTGTATACATGTATAATTATTTTTGTATATATACATATGTATAGTCGTATAGTATATATGTAGTGGGGCATTTTTATAAGTATGTATATAAGACATATATCTATGCTTTGGGGTATACGGCATAATATATAATATATAGTATGCATATTTTATAACAAATATTATGTAAATATGTATACCAAATATATATTATAAGAATAGGTATTTGTAAATTATTTATATCTAAGTATTTGAAAATTATATAAGTATATTATTATATATAAATACAAATACATGAATATATATATGTACATAAGAGTATGTTTATTTTCATAAAATAAGTATATACATACATATAGCGTATAACATATATTATATACCAAAAATATATATAGATATATACATATATGTATAAATCGTGAAGTACACAAATAATAAGAAAATGAGAAATAATAAAAATAATAAAGGTCATAAAAATAATAATAATAATCATAATAAAGTAAAAATCTAAAAAAAATAGGAAAATATACTCAAAATGATAAAAATATCGAATATATGATTTCAATAATTATTAAATCATAAACATGTTAAGAAAAAGCGAAAATTAATATTTTATAATTTTTAAACTTAAATAATAATTTTGGTGATATTTTTATATCACAATTTAAATTACGAGTCACAACGTCCAAAACGGACATCACCGTGTGAACGTACGTCCGAAAAAGATAAAAAACGACAATAAGTTCGCAAGTATCAGAATTAGAATGAAAAAGTTACAAAATACATAAAGGAAGTCTCATAACTTACAAATATAAGAAAATAATTACTATTAACCCCATTGAGTATGATAAACCCTATAAATATAATACTTAGGGTATATTGGGGAACTAGATATACTACAGTAGACTTTTAGTTAACTAAGGAGTCTGACTTCTCAGAATAGTTATAAGTTTTACTATTTTGATTTAGGCATTCAATATCGAGTTCTAGAAACCCCAAAGTTTAGAGAATGAGCAATAATCCAGGTGAGGGAGTTCTAATGACCTGCTCCTTGTTTGTGCGTGTTACTTATATGATGTTTTGCTGCTTGCTGTTGCTTGTATATTTGAATGACTGTTCTGCTTGTATGCCATCATCTATGTGATCACTTTTTTTTTAAATTGATAAATATAAATATCTGACCTAAATAACCGGTTCTATTCATCGCATGTCTATGACTCAGTAAATGTATGGATGGAGAGTGCTAGCTTTGCAAAATGTTGAAAAGGGTATTTTTGGAAAAAGTTTTCCTAATCTTTAACATATTTCGTACGATTTTGATAAGGGCCATAGTACTAGAAATGATATTTTATCGTTAAAGTAAAGCTAGCATGGATTCTTTACTTAATAGCGAGAGGACTCGCTTTATTGTGCCTGTAATCCCTTGGTTAATTTTGGTTGTGAGAGGATTCGCATGTTTGTGGCCAAGGGGCCTTAGAGGGTGGATAGTCCTAGTTTGGAATCCCCTTATTTGGATTGAAACTCTTTTCTTGACTAGGATAATAATCGAGTGTTGCCTAGAGGGGTGGTGCCCTTAGGTAGCCTTATGCAGCTAAGCTGAGGTGCCCTATGCAGGTAAGTATAAGAGATAATTAAAGTGTAGATGACGTAATTCTACACCTTCCATAGTTCCGAACTCCTATGAATGTGTTTCTTGCATTCATTTTGTATATAGATAACTTGCTTGCATGTGTGATAATAATATGTGATAACTTGCTTGAATGGTGGTGGTGAGGAACAAACTCACTGAGCTGTTATATGCTTACTCCCTCATAGTTTCTCTTCCAAGTTTACTTAATTGGGATTAGGATAAGTCTCGAGTACCGAGTATGAGATGAAGATATATATCTTAGTATTAGGAATAGCTGAGTACCCTTTAGATGATACATAAACATCCTTTATTGATAATTTAATTTTTTTTGTATTTCTTTTGTAATATTGGTATATCCTATCTTATTATTTGGTAGGGGATATCGATTCTTTGTGGTTCTGAGGAACTGTGGGATATCGGATACCTATAGTTATTTATATTTGTTTTTTATAGTAAATTAATTACTTAAAAATCAATAATCTTAGTGATTAATTATTTAGAGTCTTGCAATCTCTGACTTGCAAGGCGGTTTTCATATTATGGGTGCACACATGTTATGAAAATTTTAGATAATCCTACTAGGCCCCCTTTAGGGTCCTGACAAGACATGTATGTATATAAGTATAATATACGGTATGTGTATGTATCCATAAGACTACATATAGTATGTATTTAGTATTTTTTTTACAAAATAAATATAGATATATATATATATATATATAGTTGTACACGTGAAAAGGATTATGTATGTATTTGTGTATACAAGCTTTATTTTCATATGTATATATATATATATAAGAATATGTATTCATATAGTATATATAAGTATTTTGTAATTATATATTCATATATACATGTAAGCTATATTTTATGTATACATATGTATATATATATCTACATATGGCGTGAATATATGTATAACATATAGTATATATGTAGTATATCGAATATTAAGTAGTATATATGATATAATAATATTTACTAAATAAAATAAATTCATAAATATGTAAAGAGTAGGTATATATATATATATATATATATTACCGTAAATTAGGAATTACTAATTAAAGTAAATTATAAAATTAATCAAATATAGTATAAGTACATATATATATATATATGTATATCGTAAAATACAAATGAATAATAAGAAAATAGTAAATAATAAAAAGAACGATAATAATAATAATTATTATTATAAAAAGTCTAAAATCTCAAAAAGTAAAAATGAGTAACTAAAGTAAAATACGCTTAAAATAATAAAATTATTAATGATATGATTTAAATAATTAGTAAATCATAAATATATTAAGAAAAAGCTCAAATTAATATTTTATAAATTTTTAAATTAAAATAATAAATTTTGTGATATTTTTATATCACTTTTCAAACTGCGAGTCACAACGTCTAAAATGGACCTCGCTATGAGAAAATATGCTCGAAAATAATCAAAATGGACTATAAGTTCATAACGATTCGAGCTAAAATAAAAAAGTTATACGTGATTCAATATAAAACTCAAATTGACAATTTCGCGTAACTAGATGAAGTAAACCTTAAAAATTATGATACTAATTTAGCTTTAAATCCCCAAACTTACAAATTTTTATTATTCTCAGGTAATCTTGACATTGACCCTAAGCTACCACCAAATTATTACGACCCTTGAGTCGACTATGGCTGAGTGAGTTTTCCTGATGATTCCATACTTGTTTGTGTTTGTAGTTAGTAAATATTAGTTATGATCAATAATTGAATGTTGTATGGGGTTGGGTTATGCTTATGTATGATAATTGGTTGTTAACAATGAATTTACTTTAAATTACAATAATATATTGATTGTTGTATAGTAAATTCACTAGGAATTGATCGTTTGTGACTTTGAATGATCACTGAATAATAAGACTTAATTTTACTCGACTAGAAAAAGTTAACTTAAAACATACATAATCATACACCGCATAACTAATTTCGACAGTTACATTACACAGAGGTAACAAGAGGCCATACATGGGTTAATTATTGATTGTTATAGATTTTATACGGTGCACACGTGCGATATGACCTTACCCTAGCCCATAGGATTACAAGGTGTTGGAAGCGCCAACCACCGAGCTAAGTGTCGAGTCCAGAGGCCTCCATTTAGGGGTGAGTGAAGGCTGCATAAACTTACTCACAATCATATGTAGAACTCATTTTTAATAAAACTAATAATGGATATACCATTACATTTTAAATACGAAACGCGGAGTTTCATTATAAGAGAAGTTCTAGTATGATACCCGGATTTGACTATGTCGATGTATCTCCAACCCTGACTTCAAAGGGTGTTAAATCTGAGTTACATGCAGTACCTGGTCACCTGTATGTATTTGTTTAGCATACTGATTGACATGCATTCATTTGATTGAACTTAATTATTGTATAACTTGATTGCTGTATGGTTGAGGGAATTATCTCACTAAGCTAGTTAGCTTATACCCTTGTAGTCTTCTTTCGCAAGTAGAGTTATTCGTAGAGTCGGGCCATCGCATGCCAGAGGTTAATGGTTCATCAAAGGGTCAATGTAGGATCAAGACGTGATCAGAGTATACTTATGATAGTTTATCTAGATTATAGAGCTGATTATGTAATCAAATGATACTAGTTTGACTTAAGAAATGCTTTAGATTTCTTATCTATAAATTCTCACATAAATAGATTATGTGTTACGTTTCTATATTTTATTATAGTTATCATGAAATGATATTACTTATGCTTACGCAACTCTTGGTTGTTAGTTGTAGCTGTAACCGTAACCTTGTGTATCATATAAAAAGGTCGTCGATTATAAAGAAACTCAATCTACAATCCTTTGTATGGTATACGACGACGACTACCACGACTAGCCCCCTTGGGTCATGACACACATTTACTATCAAAACCGCCTTTACATCCCTTTCCCCATTTCCTCCGGAACCACAAATACTCATTCATAACTTAAGTCCCACTGCGTACACTCGTGACTCATATCACTGTGGCTCCTCCATTAGAAGTCTTAGATGGCCATGTGTTTACAATCACAACAGTAGCTCTTCCCCTAAGAAAGGGTGCTAGGGACCAAATAAAACTAAATTGCCAATCTTTATCTTCCAAGGAGAAACACTAGGCCATTCCCTCTTTCCTTTCAATACTAAGTGGTATGTCGGAGTGTTCAATATCAAAAGCTCGGTCACTCTTTGTCACACCTGTAGCATTTAATTAAATTAATTCAGCATTCAAGTTACTCGTGTATAACCTTATGAAAAACATGAGAATTATCATGTTTGGTAATGGAGGTAGATCAACATGGTGATGGGTAAGTTATTAATTAGGATGGTGGCACAGCTAATTATGTGCTATTGTTGTTTAAAGCTCGGGTCGATATTGTTGCTTCTTGTAGAGGACAACATTCAACGTCATTCTTGCTATTGCAACTTATAGCAGTTTGGTAGAAGAACATTCGTCAACAAGATAAATCTACATTGGAGCTGTTACTACTCTAGACTTAGTTCTCCTTAGTTAGCATATTTGAAGCTTGAATTCATTTGCTACGAATACATTAAGCATTTGAGTTGGATGCTCATATAAGATGTTCAGCTAGCGTTAGAGATGGAACGCTTAGGAAAAGAAAATAGCTCAGCATGTATACTAGGAGTAGTTCAATCTTTCAGCAAATGCTATTCAATTATAACTTTCACGTGAGGAGGTCATTCAATCATACGAGTTGCTATAATATCGGCAGTACGAGCTACTATAAGATCAGCTGCATTAGTTGTCATAGGCTACTTGAACTTGATTCCATTTGTTCAAAGTTGATAAGTCATGTAATCTCCACTATAAAGGAGTTTAAACAATGGCTTTTCATGTCAATGGAGCTCGGCACTTACTAAGGAAGTTGGAAACTCGACTTCAATACTTTTAGCTTGGATATTAGTCCAGCTATAAGGACCCTATGGGGGGCCTAATAGTATTTCCTAGAATTTCCATATCACGTGTGCACCCATGATAAGAAAATCGCTTTGTAAGTCAAAGATTGTGAGACTTTAAATAGTTAATCGCTAGGGTCTTCAATTTTAGTTCGTTAGCTCATTATATAATATAAATAATTATAGATATCCATTTTTCCACAATTCCTCAGAATCGTAGAGAATCGATATCCCCTACCAAAATAGTGAAATAAGATAGACAATTTCAGAAAATTCTAAACTTACTAAAGACACTAAACTTAATTGAGATATCAGACGTTTTCCGAAGCATTCCGAATTAACTATACAAGCTTTTCATCATACTTATTCAATGGTAGCACTTTACGCTTGGTTCCTATCCCTATCCTAACTATAGATCAACCTGCAAAGAAAAGAATTATCGAGGTGTAAGCTTACACTTAGTGAGATAAATCCCCTCATCAATACTACATGAGAAAAGTTTATTTAATGTACAAACATATGAATGCAAAATCAATCGGTATGCCAAACAATACATGCAATAGCCTAAGAACTGCATGCAACTCAGAATTACGCCCCATGTAGTCAAGGTTTGGAGATTATTAACCAACCCAAACCAAAATCCGGGTTCTAGACCTTGCGTTTTAATTCATCTGCATTATTATGCTTAAGTGAAAACAAAACCATATATATATATATATATACGTAGATTGTATATAATATACTTTCTTTTCAAACAACAAATCGTATTTTCAAAATCCCAAGTCTAGTGGTACAATGGCCCCTGCAGTCCATAAACACATGCCCTAAGCAGAAGCCACAAAACATGGCCCTTCGTCAACGATTGGCGTCTCCCAGCACCTAGTAAACCCATCAGCTTAAGATAGAGACTCTATAAAAATGATGACATAACTAGTGCCCAATCCTGTAGGAGGCCCTCCTCTTGTGAGTCCCTTCCCATCTTCTACATAAAGCAGCAATCGGTGTTATTCAAATGCACTTATAGGGAATGCATGATCTATTTAATTTCTTAATCATATAAGTAGTTAATCTAATTTTTTTATGGTGATCAGACGATTCCATTCCATACAATCGCACGTATAAATTATCACAAACAATTTCTATTGTTATATGATTAACAAGCTATAGCGTTCAATCGCATATTCATACACATGCATATCCCATATCCCACAAGCATCCAATTTATATATATATAAGTTTAGGTGCATCTATTCTGGAAGCAAAATCAAGTAAAGAGTCATCAACAATTCACTCACTCAACCATGTGGATAAATCAAAATAATCCAAAGGTAAGTCGTCTTTAAAAGCCGGGTCCCTTGGACATCGCAAATACAATACTATAAGGATTTGAAATAAAACTCAGAAAGTTAAGCTATAACCCTTTAAGCTATACTTTTGACTTGGTTTCATATTTTTCCCAATTTCTACTTAAAATTTAATCGCGTATAACTTTCTCTTTTTAAATCCAATTTTATGATCTTATAGTCAATCTTCATCGTTTTCAAGTGTACTTTAACAGTAAGGTTATATTTTCATGAAGAAGCATGTAAAACTACCCATAGGTCAGAACAGTAGCGATCGTTTGTTTAGTTAATGGGCTTTTTGATAACTTGGGAAATTATTTAGACTTGGGTTTAGGACTTTATTCTAAACTTAAAATACTCCTTAAGGTCAAATTTCTAACTTTGGTTTACACTCTTAGTGCTAACAACAACTCCTTGAGCTTTTATGTGGGCTTAAGTTGTTAAATGGGCTTATTTTTTGTTCAAACTAAAGTTAATGACTTTGTTGGGCTTATAGAGTCTTAGGTAGACTTCTTGTAGGCTTCAAAACAACCTTTCTTAATATTTTAAAGTGCTGGTTAGAATTTTAATGAAGGCCTAACTTAGAGTTCTAGGCTCATTTTGAGAGTTTTAGACTCGGTTTTGAGTTTTAGGTTCTGTATACTTGCTATACTTGCTATACTTACTTTAGTTGATCTTTTCACTTTATTCACTTGGTTTTATCATATTTTTAAGTGGCTTTTACTTATGTTCTAGATCTGGCCATGATGAATCCAAGGGGTACTCACTTGATTTCTCAACTTGTTTTATCATTTCCTTAAGTTTAGATATTAGATCATAAACCTAAGCTACTTGTATTCAAATCTTAGCTCGACTTCTCTTCCATGAGATGATTATTTAGCTCATACTTTACATGAAAATAGTGGATCTCATACTTATCACAACTTCCATATCATTATTGATGTCTTACAAGATTGGTTTCCTCATAAAAACTTCATATGACGGATTTTCTTTTACCTAAGTCTAGATTTAAGTATGTTTAACTTAATAGAAGTGAAAATAACATCCAAATAACTTACAAATCCTCACGTCCAGCATGCTTCCCCTTCATTCAAGTTATCATTTCAAGATTTTCTCAACTTAAAATCTTTCATTCTAAGTGTTAAACAAGTATCTTTACAAAAACAACAACTTTACATATTCATATTCTAACTTCCATGTAAGGGTTTCATGAGTTTGCTCCTTAGGGTAGTCTTAGATGTTTCATCAACTTATGATCATATTTATATCCTCAAGAAATCATGGTCCTCTAACATGTAATACTAACTACTAACACGTAATACTAACTACTAATACAAAGAAACAACTTACTTGTCTTCAAAGCGAAAACAAGGTGGTGATGCAACTAAGTATCCTCTTAGCTAGTTGTCTTCCTTCGTCTTCTTGTAAGTTCTTTTAGAAGCTAAGGTCTTGATCTTTGAAGTAGGTTTTTTGGAGATATTCTAAATTTCCTAAAAATGGTTTTTGAAGTTGATAAATAGAGGATACAAAATAAAGCTTGGTGCCATGAATATGGAAGCAAAATAATGGCGGCAATGTTGGGATTTTGTGGAGTTGGATTTATTCTTTTAGTTTGTGTTTAAAGTGAGAGAAAAGGAAGTGAAAACAAAGTGAAAGAGAGAGAGAGTAGAAGATTTTTGAATGGGAGGAGAAGTGTGTTCAAGAAGTTTTAATTGGTTGTCTTTTAGTATGCATATATGCCAACTTTTGACAAAACTAGATGATGTAAGCATTAAGGGGTGAAAAGTAGATGTGTAAGACATTTGAGTAATAGACAAATGACAAGGCATGGCCTCTCTTTTCCTTCTTTTCCAACCAGCCATGTAGGCAGCAATTAGGGCATGGTGTTATCTTATCACTTAATTAAAAGTTGAACACATAAAATAATGTGATAACTTATCCATATGTAATATAAGTTATGGTATGATAAGGGAAATGTCTTATTACTAATTTTTTATAAGTTATCAATTAATAAATAATTCCAACTCTCAAATGATAAGTTATTTACGGTGATTGATTGATTTACTTATTCATGTGCACAAGTCTTATGTATGATGATAAGGAAATTATCTTATCTGAAATTCTTTTAGAGTTGGTTTCTTAAGTTGATTTGTAAGTTGTGATTTAATTTTTATTAAATTATGAAAATTTCTAGAGTTGAATAAAATTATTCAAATTGAATTATCAATTAGTCGCTTAGGGTTATAAGTCTTTAATTGTTTTAGGGTCTAAGGTTTTGAGTGACTTAGATTCTGTGGTTCTTGTATTCGAGTTTTATTGATAATAGACTTTCGATTGGAAAATTAAATTCGTTTTTAAATGCAAACTTGAACTCTTAGCTTAGTTTATCCTTAGGAATGTTCGAGAAGCACTCTTAATTGAATCACAAGTTCACTAAAAAGTAAGGTTTACAACTTATCCATAGTAACATGGCTTATAAGTGAAAATAAGATAATTGTCTTATATGAAATTCTTTTAGAGCTTGGTTCTTAAATTAATTTGCAGATTGTGATTTGTTTCTTAAGAAATTTTAGAATTTTCTAAAGTTGAATAAAATTTATTCAAATTATATTTTTAATTATTTATTTAGGGTTATAAGTCCTTAATTATCCTAGGTTTTAAGGTTCAAGTGAGTTTAAATATGTTTTAGAGTTTTTCACCAATTCAGGAGTAATTAACTTACACTTGTGAGCTTAAGATTTAATTGACTTAATTATTTAGAATCATCGCTTTATTATGCAACATAGATATATATATATATATATATATATTGTGAGGCTACTTATATACATAAGTAAAATTAATTTTGTAAATTTATTAATTTATTCCTTTAACTAGCTTAGTTTTGTTATTTATTATTACTTAAAATAATCCTTAATTCATTCATTATCAGTTTTATATGATTTCGCAAAACTATTGATAATTTTATTGATTTATAGCTTTTTAAGCATTAAAATAATTTTATAGAGTTTTAAATTTTTTTTTATAATTTGATATTTACGGTTTCTATTAAGTTTAGGTTTACGTTTTTAAAAGTACGTATATATAGGGATTGAGATTTTTTTGTATGATTAGAGTTTTCAAATCGTATAATAAGGTCTTTCAAGTTCGTTTTAAATTTCGAGTTTCAAATTTTAATTGGTTTTCATTTTATGTGGTTTTGTCGACTTAAGAAAGTATATACAATACTCGAATCCAACACCATGTTTAGAAGTTTAAATTTGCAGAATCTATACCAAGCGTTTGCTAGTGCTCGACACATTCTCAAGATTTCATCCACGTGTGTTGAGCTCTGCTTTTGTCTTTGTATTAGCCTACTCATTCCTTTTGTCATGGTTATGCATGCTACCATTATACTTTAGATAAGCTCGAACTAGGAAAATAAAGTTTGGAATTGTCATCGCTAACTTAGCTTTTAGGTTCCGGCTCCACTGTTTAAAGGTGCTCGGCAATGCTTGATTGTAGCTTATCGCTCGAGAGTTTGGAACTTCAACCACTGAAAAATGAACTCAAACAGAGTCAAGAAGCTTAGATTTTCTACTTTGACTTGATATGGCTACTCTACATTTTACTCAGATCTGAAATGGCTCGATAGGGTCGCTCTTTTAGTTCGATGAATGGAGTATATAGGTTGGCCGTTCGGCCATTGAAATTAGTCGGCAAGTCGGCGAGGGAATTTAGTTTGTGAGTCGGCCATGGAACTTAGTCGGAGATTTGACTACGGAACTTAGTTGGCTATTCGGCCAAAAGGAGTTTACAGCGTGGGCTTCTACTCGGGAAAGCTCGGTCATTTGAACAAAAAGCTGCTCTCTTAACGAACAAGCAACTGGTCGACTCGGACAATCTTTTCGAAGCTGGTCAAAGAAGCTCAACGAATCTTGGAGAGTGTTGTAGTGGAGCTTGGTTCGGATCAAAGGTTGTTAATTTTTTCTGCTCGAAACCTGGTCAAGTACTCGGCTATTGAAGTTTGGGTCAATAGCTATAGTTACTCTTCACGAGTCCATGGCATGGCCTATTATCAAGGTTAAGAGCTTAGCCTAAGACTTAGTTCAGCTAAGCTAATTGTAGTTGTGGAGTTGTGACATTCACAGAGCTCAGCTTTGTTTGGCCTTCGCTATTTAGTACCGCTATGTTTGTTTAATTGCTTGAAGGCTCAAATCGGCAACGAAGGAAAAGCATCTAGAAATCAGAATTGTCGCAACTCGACACGACCATTGAGCAGTTCGATTGGACTTGTTGCTTTTTGAGAGCTCAAATTAGAGCCTGGAGTAAAGATTGGAGTATGGAATGGGAAGCACATCTCGTATATGGCTGTGGTTCTCGGCTACTCAGCACTTGGAGTTACTCGGCACTCTTGGAGTTGATGGTCGACCTATGAAGAAAGCTCCTCGGCAACTCGGCACTGAGCTCGGGAACTTGATATTACTCAGAAGCACTAGGCTTCTCGGCAATTTGCAGCCTAATAGAAATACTCAAGATCAATTTCTCACTTCAAATAAAGATAGGGGCAGCTTTTCGGCACCATGAGCTGAAGAAACTTAGTTTAGGATCAGTATTTAACTGCCAGGCAACTATGAAGAAAGCTTCTCGGCCACTCAGCATCTAGTTTGCCAGATTAAAGTTCAAGTCGACTTCGAGGGAGGAGTACTTACTTCGATCATCCTCTGATTTTCAAGTCAATGCGTCTTCAACTATATTTAGTTGAAGTACGAAATCACAGCTTAGCATACGTAGTGTTGAATTGCTTGACAATTGCTGCCAAATTATAGTTCTCAAACAATTGCTTTTTCCTTATCTCCCAATTAGTGACCAAGGACGTATTCTTGAATGTAATAATAGATATGCTCCCTTTCCAAGGTGAATAAGAACCATGATTTTATAATTTGAATCTCAATAATAGGATGGAAACAATATATACAATCTCGGAGCACCGTAATCTTAATTTGATGCTACAATCTATATGTCCGCGTTCTATCGTGAGAACTAAGAACATTTATCTTCGACTTTGACAATTGGCCCATAGAATTGTAACCAATGTTGGTGAAGTATTTGAATCTGGCTTGGAAAATATCCAGCCTATAGAAAGAACGCAACCGAAGCTAGAGTGATAAAAATTCAGTAGAACCACAAAAGTAGGTCGACACGATGTTGTTGAGCTGCATGGCCATTGAAGTGGGTTGTTATTGTAATAAATAACTCGGACGAGTTGTTGCTCAGATGTGCGCAGCTGATCAACTTGTTTTAACTAGGGAAAAGGCGAAGCATTCAAAATTGTTGTCTTCGTTGGACTTAGTTCCAACTTCCATGCAAATATTCAGCCGACATTTTGGAAAGCAAAACCAGCTTCCTGAATCGTACTTCATACAAGAAAAATGCAACGAGATAACTCAAAATCATAGATAACCAGAATTTCATTTAGGATCATTCTCCAAACAGATCAATCTAAGCAAAATAGCCATAGAAGGAGATCATGGTAACCTATGGATATACATCAGCATTTGACCAAGTAACTCTAAAGAAAATTTTCTCATAGCTATAACTTGCTAAGTTCATTAGTGAAGGAATCATAGCACACATCCAAATTCTATTTTTCTTTTTTTATATTAGCAGTGGAAGCACTTTCACAAGATATATCATTTTTGAAACTTTGTGGGTTAAGATGTTTAGTTCTTGATATATAGAACCAAAATTTACAATGGAGAACCAACAACTCGAGTAATGGAACTTGTAAGATGTTGGATTCCAAAAACCCTTTTTTGTAAATCTCCCGCACTTGGTGTCATATATACATCTAATATCAGATGAGTATGGCAGTTACCTGAAACAATTCTCCCTTTTCGTAAAACCGTAACAGTTATTAAGGTAGTTTTCAAATTTCTCAGTATAATCAAACGTCGTGAGATAGTAATCATGTAACCATAAAATATATGGAAAGGAGAAATACCAATAAGTGAAGAAAATGGAAATCCGAGTATGTGAAATTCAACAATAAAATACGAATAGATTCTTTTCCGGTCTAGAGATGAAATAAAGGAAAGGGACCATAACAAACTAAATCTAGGATTATCCATAAGAGGGAAAAAATCTTACGACATGACTTCGAAAAAACCATTAAAAATCATGATAGTGGATTACGTAATTCCTGTAGATGGCGCCAAATGTTGATTAATGATTTTCATTCCGATATATAAGCACTTACAACACAAGAAAACGGCTATGAGGAGAGGGGTGCCAAAGGGTGCTTTGGCGCGGCCACTACAATACTTAAGTTAACCCTCTTGTGATGAGAGTAAAATTGTTGAATGATTATCAAAGTGAGAGAATGGAAAAAGAAAATCGCCTTACCTGAGGGTCTTACTTGGTATTTATAGTAAGTCAATGGAAATTGTACCTGAATTGGACAATTGAATCGGGCTTAAGTGTTTAAGCCCACATAATAATTATCAGAAAATACCTATTAACACTAGTGATATAGAGTAGAAAGGTTTATAATTGTTTCTCTCTAATGAAGTTAGTGAGAAGTGGATGGTAGAACGTAGAATAACACCGGTGAGAATTACCGGGTCCCCAGCAATAGAGCTAAAAGAGTATAGTAGGCATAAAGCTAAAGCACTATAAATCTCTTGCCTGATCTTTTCATCCCTAATCTCCTTTAATTTGTGTTTTATTTATTTTCATATATTGTTTCATGCCTAATCTTTCTTAAGTAATCAAAGAGGACATTTTTAATCTTGTTTTGCAAAAAAGTTCAAAGTTTTATTGTAACCAATTAAAACACCCGTACACCCTACCCCTCTTAGTTACTTTTGGGACCTATATCTTCTTTAGGAGCATGACCTCTTGCTTAGAGAGCTTCATAGAGAGAGCCCAGTGAACTAATGTAACTAGTCTATAAGCTTAAGATTGAGTAAATGGGCCTTGGTTCCTATTAAAGGCATATCAAATAAGTATGGCAATAAAAGTGTACCAAAAGATTATCTTTACCTAAATCTAAGATATGCATAGATTATATGTGCCAAATCTATCATTCCCTTCTATTCCTATAAATACCACCTAAAGCCTACAAGGTAAAGGAGGGGGAACAGCCCTGCTACTCTTTTTCTATTACTCTTTATCACTCTTGATTATCTATTCTCGACCACTTTCCTGACTTAAGGTCAAAGTATAGGCACATACGCTAGAGACACCTCCGATGTCTCCCGATAACTTATGATTATTACTTGTGCAAGCCTAATCTACTAGTCAAGCTAAATTTACACCAAACATCCCTTGTTGAGAATTCATAATTAACACTCATGTAATATACAAATAAAGATTTTGAAACTTGTAATTTAGTGAACCAAAGACCACAACAATCATTAGTTTTGTTTGATCCTCTTCCTTGTGTTAGTTAGAACCTCCATATGAGGCTTTTTTATGATAATAAAATATATGTGCTTAATATTATTGATCAAGTCATTGAGCATACAAAATAGACAAATTCCATGAAACTCAAATTCTAATTAAAACCAAAAAGAAATATCAGAGCATGTATCGATCATAACTTGAAAGGAATATATATATATATATTAGAGGTTAAGAGATAAGATACAAAAGTACAAGCGAAATTCAAAAGATGAAAGAAGAAAAGAAAATTTTGAGCAAAATATAAAGAAGAATATTTTAGAAGCATAAGAAACTTCAGAAGTAAAGAGACAATAAGTTTCAACTAAAAGTTTCAAGTGAGTGGCAAGTTAAAAGTAAGTTTACAAGCTAGATAAGAAGTGAGGAAACATCAAAAGCCAATTAACTTCAAAGAAGACAAACAAGAAGCTTGATAATTTCAAAAATCAAACACGCCTTGCACATGTTGAAAATAATTTGTAAGGTGAGTCCAATTTGATAGTTTTTCGAGCTTAGTTCATTGTTTTGTCTGGTTAATTTGATATTAATTTTTTCATTAATCAATCAATTCAAATCCAATTAAGGCTCCTTTTGAAACCACAAATATTTTTAATTGACCTCATTTTCATGGTATATATAAGTAATTACTTGAACTTTGATCAAAATTTTAATTTTATGAAGAAATTAATATTTTTAAATATAGTTCAAAACCTATCAAATTACGTATGCACATTTAACTTCCAACTTTGCTATTTAACCTTAAAACATGAAATGAGTATGAAATAAGACTTAGAAATTACAAAAATGATCCAATACCTTATTTTTCTTCTAAAAATCCTATTCTCCTTTCTTTATTATTGTTATTTTTCTTTTCTTTTTGTACTTTTCATTTTTTTTTTTTTTTGCAATTTTCCGTATCTTTCCAACTTTTTTAATCTTTGTATTTTTTTTTTCAATTAAGACCCTTTCCTTTGTTGTTCAAAAACCTATGGGGGTTCTACAAATATACTACTAACAAACAGGTCTTTCACTAGCCATACTATGATATATAATTTCGAAAACTTTTCTATTATGGTAACTTTTTGATAATTTTGAATGAGTACAACTAATCAACCTTAGTAAACCAAGGGCTATCTTTTATGCCTTTCTTTTTCTTATTTTTCATTTCCATATCTCTCTCTCCCCATTTTCAACTCCCTAGACAATTATCTTCTATCACTCTTATTCCTTTTTCCTTCCTTTCCCTTTCACTTCTATCTTTCTTTCTCTAAATTGATCTCATTTCTATTTATTCTTAGTAATAAATCAAAACCTCATCTAATCTTGTGCCTTTATTATTTTATTTTATTCTTACAATTATTGCTTCGGCAATGGAAGTAGTTTTTTTTTTTTTAATTGAAAGCAAAGATTTTGGAACAGTAGTTTACAATAGACTTATGCTTTCAATTCCCTTTCAACAACAATGGTCTGTTCATTTTCATCATTCTCTATAATTTCTAGCTTTTTACTCTACATGTTCCATTCATTAAAACCATGCATGAAAGTAGCATTCTATATATTACATCATATTCTTTTCGTTTTCAAATTTTTTTTAACCTTTTGTTAGAAAATGTTACACTATTGTCAAAGTTTAAGGAGGGAGGGTTGGTGGGAGCAAGTTTTGCATTTTTCCCTGATATTAATTGAAAGACAATAAGCATAATGTAACTAGATCGCAATAGTAATATCATTGATTAAATAAACAAAAGACAATGTCATATAGAAGAACTAAGGTTCAATAATAGTTTACTAAGTAGAATTTAATCAAAACATGATATAAATTAAAGAAATCAAAAAACAAAGAGAATAATGCTAACCTCTAACTTTTCTCTATTCACTCTTCCCCCTCCCCCCTAGAGTTCTCTTATTAACTTAAGCTAGACTCTATTTATAAGACTCCAAATCCAAGGTCACAAGAAACTTTCCAAAAATAAGAAATTTTTTCATCAACATGTTCATGCCCACAAAGTATGGTTGTGAACCCTAAGCATGATTCTCCTTTCTAATTAAAACTCTTAAAATTCTTGGATGAATGAATCATAGCCAGAAGCATGAGCATGATCTTCAGCTGTGATCTTCTCTAAACTTCTATTCTTAACCAAAATTTCTTCCTTCAAATAGAATCTCAAATATAATCTTCATTAAAGCTCCAAAACTCCATCATTTTCTTCAAAAATTAATAGAAACCCTTTAATAAACCTATAAATGAAATAAAATCACAAATAAGCTCAAATACTCTAAAAACAAAGCTAATCATCAATACAAATTCAACAAAACTCCCAAAAATATATGTATTAAATGAGTGTTATCAAGTTCTATTTTCAAATATGAAAAATTTTGTAAAGTAGACTATTACAGCACCTACTAATTAAGACACGCAACACTATACCTACGAATGCAATAGCAACACTTTACACCCCCATAAACAATTCAACCTTAAGAATGTAACACACATACAAACACGCTCTTGGTCGCAGCCAAGCTCTAATACTAGGAATGTATATGGTGTGCTTAGGAACTAAATTATCACTAAAGC
This sequence comes from Lumnitzera littorea, assembly GCA_024138015.1. NCBI lineage: Eukaryota > Viridiplantae > Streptophyta > Magnoliopsida > Myrtales > Combretaceae > Lumnitzera > Lumnitzera littorea. Next base: position 62,278,538 of record JAMXBB010000003.1, on the reverse strand, counting down.
TTATTGTAGTAAGGGGGATGAACCCTTCGAGATATTGAAGAAATGGAGGACAAAGTTGAAGCAGTAAGCAATAGCTTCGTAAAGTAGTTCCTCATATGTGACTCGCCGATGAACTCACTAAGACTTAGTCTCCTTACTTGATATGACTCATAAGTAGAAGGCTAAGGCCTACTAGCCACTAATTCTTAGATACTAATAGAACTAAATAAGAGTGTAGAAAACACTTTGAGAAATGTCTCACAAGAAGAAATTAATGTATAATATAATAGATGATTACAACTATACAAGAGAAAGGAATGTTTATAGTAAGTCCTTAAGGCAACGCGGGATGTAGGAAATCATAAAAAGGGTAATACTTAAGTGTTAGATTCTAATATATACTATAAAGGATAAATAAGACAAATGAAACAAAAGGAACATAGTACAATGTTAGAAAAAGTAGATACTTATCAGGGCGTCATTGGTGTTGTGCTTTAGTAAGGAGATTCCCTAAGGCCGACCTTGTAAACCTCATGAATTTTACATTGAAGAACTAATGATGTAAACCCCGCAAATTTAGCTATTTAAGAATAGAAATGAACCCTAATACTAGAAATGACTTGAAGAGTCATCAAAGCTAAGCAAAATAAAAATTTAATAAATTATAAATTTAAATATATTATAGGTAGTAAAAACCTTAGAAATTGATTAAAACCCTAAATCATATACTAAAACCCTAAAACTGCTTTAAGCACCATTAACCAAAATTGAACCCGAACTTATTCGAAACCTTAAAATTATAAATATAAAACTAAAAAATAATTAAATATTACACAATAGCGATAAAATTATAGTTGAATATAATTTTCGACTAAATTGCCTATTCGCACGAAATTGCAACGAAATTGCAACAATAACTTGTAAAAATTATAATTGTACCGGGTACTAATTAAATTGATAAAATTTCACAAAATTTTGAAAATTAATTTACGAGGAGATTCGTTATAATTTGTATGATTCGAAAAATTACATATATTTGTTAATAATTTTCATTTTCCTTCTCTTCTATTTCCAATTTATCTCTTTTCTTTCTTCTCTTTGCCATTTCACTTTTCAATCCTGCACAACACCTAAGCAAAAATGAAAACTAAAGAAGCAGCCCATGTGAAGAAAAATTTGCTACGTGTTGAGTGGAAAGAAAAAAAAAATGAAAAAATTTTTGGATGATTACTTAGCTTAAATTTTAAGCTAACTCACATGTATAAAAGGAAAGAAAAAAAAAGGAAAGAGAAAGCAAAACCGTAAGAACAAAATAGAAATAGAAAAAAGAGAAAACAAGAATCTTAGAAGCAAACCGTGAGGAGAAACAAAGAAAAAGAAAGAAGGAAAAGAAGAAAGGAAGGAAGAAGAAAAGAAGAAGAAAGAATTAGAAGAAAAAAAAAAGTAAGTAAATTATTTTAGATGTATATTATATAGTATATACATGTACAATTATAGTATTTGTATGGTATATTTTTAATAAAACACTACTATTACATGTATATATGTGCACAAATACATAAATTAAATTATATATGCATGTATTAGGCTATGTATGTATACATGTATGTACATAAGTATATGGAAAGAGTATGCATGATGTATTTTTTTTAAGAATACATATAATTAGTATTATGTATTTCATTAACTAAACTATAGTATATACATACATATTAGTACCGAAAGTTTTATATATATATATGTCTCCATGTATAATTATTTTGTGTATATATACATATGTAATCGTATAGTATCAATATAGTAGTATGTTTCTATAAATAATAATATATGACATATATATATGTATAATATATAGTATCCATAGTTTATAACAAATACTACTATGTAAATATATATATACCGAGTATATAATATAAGAATAAGCATTTGTAGATTACTTATATATTTAGGTATTCAGAAATTATATAAGTTTGTTTATATATATAAATACAAATACATGAATATATACATAAGAACATGTTTATTTTCATAAAATAAGTATATACTTACATATAGCGTATAACCTATATTATGTATATGTAGTATACCGAAAATATATATAGATATATATATGTATGTATAAATCGTGAAGTATATAAATAATACGAAAATAAGAAATAATAAAAATAATAAAGGTCATACTAATAATATAATCATAATAAAGCTAAAAATCTCAAAAATAGGAAAATATGCTCAAAATAATAAAAATATCGAAAATTAATATTTTATGATTTTTAAACTAAAATAATAATTTTTGTTATATGTTTATATCATAATTTATGTTATGAGTCACAAAGTCCAAAATGGACTTCGTTACGAGAAAATATGCTCGAAAACGATCAAAATGGACTATAAGTTTATAATGATCCGAGCTAAAACGAAAAAGTTATACGCAATTCGATAAAAAGCTCGAATCGATGATTTCACGTAAGTCAATAACCGATTTAAGTAAATGGTACGATTTAGCATGCTAGTTTAGTTATTTGCTTCCCAAACCTATTACTTTCCATATTTCTCTAATGTTAAGTGATCCTGAAATCGAGACCGATTTTCCTTTGGACTATTACAATACTTGACACCATTTATGACCAAGTGAGTATTCTTAATAACTCTATACTTGTTTTGTGCTTGTAGTTAGTGCACATGAATTAAATATTAATAACTTGATGCATGTGAGTTCGGGTTATGCATGTGACTGCTATTAATTGATTACTGTGCAAAATACTGTTAAATGTGATTATATAATTGGTTGTTGCATTATTTAGATGATTTGTTGATAATGTTTGACCACCTCATAAATTGACTTAATCATATTCAACCAAACAAAAATTAAACAGATCATGCATAGATCACAAGCATTGCATATAATGTTCCGACCGTCACCTCACGTGGTTGGTAATGAGGAGCCCTAGAGGGTTGGATTCCCACATGATTTGATTAGTATAGTGTAGGTGTCACGAACCGAGGACGGCCTAGTCGTGGCAGACGCCGTATACTGTACGAAGAACCCCTGATTGGTTACCCTTCCAATCAAGAACTCTTCACACAATATACAAGGCTCTACAACCACTAGTTTCCAGAAAACTTCCAGATTCATATGATATCATCACAAAAGCATATTTATATAAAAGTTGAGTTATAAAGCTTACAATACACATTATTTAAGCATGTCTAAGTTTATAATAATAAGATAAACAAAAATACATGAGTAAGAGTCTACATAGACTAGTCTCTCTCATTACATGGGACAGCTCGCTCTTGCCCAAGTCCCCAAGCTAACCTGTGGCATCCCTCGTCCTATCTCTACGAACAGGCTATCCTGCAACAAAAGTCTAAAGGGATGTAAGCCTAAGCTTAGTGAGCAAAACCCTCAGCCACACCACAAGCAAGTTATAAATACATTATATTCAAGCATATGAATGAATAATCAACTAGTATGCCAAACAATACGTATAATTAACTAGTTCATATACATAACTCAGATTTAACGCCCTCCGAAGTCAGGGTTGGAGTTTACACAGCACCAATCAGACCCGAGTATTATACTAGAACTTACTTTACTACGGAACTCCACATTCCATATTTATATCAAATAATTCTTTTATTTTCAGAAAACCCAAGTTCTAGTATCATTGTGAGTGGGCCCCCGCAGTCCACACTCACCCCTAAACGGAGGCCTCTAGACTCGACCCTTAGCCAAGCGGTTGGCGCCTCCAACGCCTAGTGTTCCCGCGGGCCAGGGTAAGGTCATTTTGTACGAGTGCACCGTACATAACCAAATAAATTAATAATATCAACCCCCGAATGGCCTCTCTTTACCTCCGTGTGATGTGACGGCCGGAATAGTATCCATGCTATGCATGTTAATGCATGTCCCAATTTCTTTTTATAGGCCGAGTATAATTAGGTTCAAATTATGCTATGACCATCCAATTGTGCACACAATCATTTTCTATATTACCATGCAACAAACATAGCATTATCAATACTTAAGATA
>JAMXBB010000003.1:62252683-62264777 GCA_024138015.1 Lumnitzera littorea | reverse complement strand
TCGATATACTACATATATACTATATGTTATACATATATTCACGCCATATGTAGATATATATATACATATGTATACATAAAATATAGCTTACATGTATATATGAATATATAATTACAAAATACTTATATATACTATATGAATACATATTCTTATATATATATATACATATGAAAATAAAGCTTATATCCATATATACATACATAATCATTTTCACGTGTATAACTATATATATATATATATATCTATATTTATTTTGTGAAAATACTGAATACATACGATATGTAGTCTTGTAGATAATACACATATCGTATATTCTACCTATATACATATATGTCTACATACATATCTTTATACATACACATATATATCTTAAATTATCTACTTATGCATACATACATGTATATGTAATGAAATATTTAATAAAATATAACATAAATACTTAGTATATACATGTACATACCATATAATATACATATATACTACTAAAATAATTATACTTACCTAATTATATTAAATTTTCTTCTTCTTTTCTTCCTCCTTCTTTTTCTTCTTATTCTTCTCCTTGTTCTTCTCGGTTTTCTTTTTTCTTTGTTTTGCTCTTCTTTCTTTTTTTTTTTTCCTTTGTGTTTTAACTTCTAGAAATTTTCCTTAAATTCAAACGTGTGCAGTAGCAAAAATAAATAAAGAAAATAATATATAATCTAGTCTCTTCATTAATGAAGATAGGATAATGTGATCATTTCTAATTTTTCTTTTGTTACAAAATCAACACTTGGCATTTTAATTACATCACGTGGGTTGCTAACTTCTGATTTTTTTTTCTTTGATTTTTTTTAGGATGTGGTAGTAAGGAGAAGAGAAGAAAAGAAAGAAAAGAGAAAAAGAAAGAAAGAGAAAGGAAGAGAATAAAACTTAAAAATAAATATATGTAATTTTTCTAAACCTAAAAATCATAAAAATAATCATCATAAATCAATTTTGGAATTTTGTGAAAATTTATCAATTTAATTGGTACCTGTTACAATTATAATTTTTATAAGTTATTGTAACGATTTTGTTAAAAAATTCTATACAATTATGCGATTTAGTCGATAATTGTAATCGACTATAATTATATCATTATTGAGTGATATTTAACTATTTTATAGGCTTAAAGTTATAATTTTAGGGTTTTGATCAAATTCGGGTTCAATTTTGATTAATGGTGCATAAATCATATTTAGGGTTTTGATCAATTTCTAGGGTTTTTATTATCGGTGTTATATTCTATTTGTTAAGTTTCATAATCTTTTATTGTTACTAACCTTATCGACTCATTACATAATTTAGGACACTCGGACTTAAATTAAGGTTCAAATTATCGATTTTCTAGGGTTTACAATGTGTATAGATATTATGTATCAAGACATAGACACAATTATGGGTTGAGCTCAAAATAGGGTTTGTACAACTCACAAACACTAAATATCACTCGAGTTTCAAATAAGGGTTAGATGCAATTCACTAACTTGCTTAAATGAGGGGTTAACTACAATCTTAACGTTAAGATTGATATGAACATAGGAAAGGTTAAAGAGTTAATAAGCACTCAATAACCTGGAAGAGGCAAGCTCTAAAAGTTCAGGAATATCCTTACTCAAAAAGGAATGTTCAAGTGTAATCACTATCTGTATATTCTTCACCATTCGGCTAATTACAAATGTTGCTATTTATAATAAATCCTAAAAACCCTAGTGGCAAAATTGTAAATAATGTACAAGGCCTTAAACCCTAAAAAATGGGCCCATAATTAAAATAAAGAAAATATTCACAAAAATACAAAATTATGCATTTAACAGAAAAAGTCGGCATGTAGTCATTCGGGTTGTCTTAGAAGGAGCAGAATTTGAATTATGTAGGGTTAGCAATTGGATGTCCGGGTTCCGGTAGGAGCCCTTGAAGTCTTGTAGTCCTTAGCCGAGATGCCTGAAAGGTTAACCCACAGTTGCTGAGTTTTATGGTTAGCTAGCATTAGTCTTTCCATGCTGTACCGAGTGGATCTTTGGCCTTAAGGCCTTGACTATATGGTCTCTTGCCTTTTCGGCAAATGATTAACTTGATGCCGAGTGGCTCTTTTCCTTCCTCTTGGCCTTTTGGTATTAGCTCAGCCTTGGCAAAAGTAAATCAGCCTTGACTTTGAACAATTTGACCTTAGGTTGGAATAGGTTGACTTCAACTTCTAGTAGGTTGGCATTAGCTTAGGATAGGTCGTCCTCGGCTTAGAGATAGTCACAAGCTGATTCCTATCATTGCCATGGGGTCGAAAAGAAGTTGTCCTCAATGTTAAACAATGAGTACGGGCCTGGATGCTAAACAAACTTCTCCTTTCCTTTCTCTTCACCATGGGTGTCAAGTTGCTCTGGATTTCCTCAATGCTCATGGGATCAAGTAATAGCTCTTCCCATCCTTTTGAACCATGTAAGTGTTAAGGAAGCCATCATGGATCACTTTCCGATTTATGCCTAAGGTTGAGCAAGAAGTAAATTTGATGCATTCATAGGCACTACGTAGAGGTTAATCTCATCCCCGTACTATTTAGCCTTGAATGCTATCCGTGCTCTCTTATGCATATGGACCATACCCTTGTCATTAAACAACTTCAATCCATAATACCAAAAAACCAAATTTCATAATTAATGGATAACATTTGATATTTTTAGTAAATTTAACAAATTACGGGTAGAAAATTGGTTCACTTGAACCGGCCATCTCCGACCACCACTTGGCTGTCGCACCATGTCAGAAGAACTTCTTCGGTTACCCTCTATCGGACCACCAAGCCCCAACAAGTCAGGTTGTAAATAACTTATTGAATCGCCTTAGCCCAACTTTGACCCTATTTCTTATTCTATTTTTGTTTTATTTTTTTCTAACTTTTCTAAATTATTTTCTTTTATTTTTAGAGTTCTAAAATAGTGAATTTAAGGGTTTAGGTCTTATTTATATTTTTTGAACTTTTCATAATAAAATAAAATTAAGACATATGTATGACACATGTTAATTTTCCATTTTCCTAAAGGACATGTGTCATTTCTTCATGAAGCAAGTGTTGACTCACCATTTTTAATTAATACTAGCTTGACACATCATTTGATAACTCATCCATGCAATTTTTTTTATTAATTTTCCATTATTTTACCTTATTTAACCTAATTTTGATAATTTATTATTATTATATGTATATATTTAATACATATAATGTATTTCACATGTGATACACGTATATTATGTATAATTTAACTTCATTTATTATTTTTGAAAGTTAATTAACTTATCTCTAATATCTCGCTATATCTAAAAGCTAGAATTTTAAGATAATCAGCTTTATCGATAAATTAATGTTTTTCTCAAATTAATATTTTTATATAGCTTATTTTGAAAAATTAACTTTACTTGAATTACTTCATATAACTTTTCTAACTTTAATATGAAGCTTGAAATAAAATTGATAACTTAGTCTAGTGCCCTAAATTTAGGGGCTTATATCCTAGGGTTGTTGAACTAGCTCGAAATCTTGGGGTATTACATAAGAACACTATTAACACATTGTACTATAGAACAATAACTAATAGATGTTTAAAAGACGAAGCAAACTTTGAAGAACACTGTATGCATGTCTCCCTAAAGCTTTGATACCAGGATGATATGGGTCATGAGTGTATGTAGCGGGACTTAAGTTACAAATGGGTATTCGGGGTTCTAGAGGAAATGGGGAAAGGGATGTAAAAGGGATTTTAATAGTGAATGTGTATAGATATCATGCATCAAGACACAAAAAAAGTTAGAGGTTGAGCTCGAAATAGGGTTCGATACTACTCACAACATTAAATGTCAATTGGGTTTCAAATAAGGGTTAGATGCAACTCATTAACTCGCTTAAACGAGGGGTTCATTACAATATTAAGGTTAAGATTGATAAGAACACGAAAAAGGTTAAAGAGTTAATAAGCACTCAATAACCCGGAAAAGGCAAGTTTTAAGAGCTCAAGAGTATCCTTACTTAAAAAGGAATGTTTAAGTGTAATTACGATCTATATATTCTTCACCATCTAACTAATTAGAAATGTTGGTATTTATAGTATATCCTAAAAACCTTAGTGGTAAAACTGTAAATAATGTACAAGACCTTAAACTCTAAAGAATTGGCTCATAATTAAAATAAAGAAAATATTCACAAGAATACAAAATTGTGCATTTAACAGAAGAAGTCGGCATGCAGTCATTTAGGTTCTCCTAGAAGGAGTAGGATTTGAACTGTGCAGGGTCGGTAATTGGATGTTTGGGTTTGGGTAGGAGCCCTTAAAGTCTTTTAGTGCTTGGCTAAGATGCTTGAAAGGTCGACCTATAGTTGTCGAGTTCTATGGTTAGTTGGCACTAGTCTCTCTATGCCGTGTTGAGTGGATCTTTGGCCTTGAAGCTTCGGCTGTATGGTCTCTTGACTTCTTAGCAGATGACAAACCTGATGCCAAGTAGCTCTTTTCCTTCCTCTCAACCTTTTGGTATTAGCTCGGCTTTAGTAAAAGCAAATCGGCCTTAGCTTTGAATAATTTAGCCTTAGGTTGGAATAGGTCAGCTTTAGCTATTGGTAGGTCGGCGTCGGCTTGGGATAGGTCGACCTCGGCTTGGAGATAGTCGCGGGTTAATTCCTATCATGCAATATTATTTATAAAGTACATTGCAAGTCAAGAAAAATTTCCTCAAGTAACCTCTATTTATAGTTTGGTACATGATTCTTGCATGGAGACATTAAGGGATGATTTAGTCATCTCTATTAGAGACTGCTTATGGCCTAATGCTGGTCTATGCTGTTTACTCGAACAACTTTGAATAGAGCAAATCCAAGCTCTTTCGAATCTCAATATCGAGCTATGCTTAGACAATAGGCTATGAGCTATTATTTATCCTTCAAGATAAGTGTTTTATATCATAACTAAGTTGGTATATTATTAGCACTTGCATCATGATCTCTTTATTAAGTTATATCAATATGTTAATCCATGACTAGGATTCCAATGAGGCTCATAATAAAAGTATCGATCGTTTGATGCTTGTGATAATTTGTCCCAATTCTTAGCAGGCTTCTTTTTACCTTTATTCGAGGAAATATGTCAAGATATATTGGGGCATAAACGCCTTTTATCCAAAGCCCACACAAGTACAATTAGCCAATAGGCTACTCTTTAATAGCTCTAAGCCCTATATACTATGAATGATGACTAGTATAAACTCAATTACTCTATCTAATAAATAGACAACTGGTTACTGGAAAATCCTAAGCCGTTAAACAGTGTTGGGTAAAATACTTTAAGTTTGAAAAGTTGCATGGACAACGAGTGAACAAGCCAATATTCTTATGTATTAACGGATTAGAAGCCAATTAGCCTATCTTACGGCTCTTTTTAGCATAGATCATGCGTAACCCGAATGACCTACATGCTTTCCTCGCCGCTTCAGGTACTTTGGCCTCTTTAGGCCTTCCCCTCATCAAGTGCTTCGACTTCTTTAGGCCCTTGCCTCTTTAGGGCTTCGCTTTTTGAGGCATACCAATATTTATATGTGCTTCGGTCACTCCTGCTTTTTGCCTCTTCAAGCATTCTAACTTCTTTAGGCTTGGATTACAAACTTTTCTAGAAATCCTATAAAATCATCCTCCCTAGATATTCTCTTTTTCAACTTCATCACTAAAGAGAGTAGGGGGCAAGTGTTGATAGGCATTTTTTGATAATTATTATATGGGCTTATATTAGTCGGCCCAATACTTAATGATAGGAATTAGGCTACAATCAGTAGCCGAGTCCGAGGATTAGAGGGACTGGAGAGGTAAATCCTCTTGCTTCAATCGCCTCATGTTAAGGCCAAGTTTCTCTTTGCTACCGGTTAACTTTATATGCCAAGTTACATAGCTACCCACCTCTTGGAAGTTGTGTATCGACTTAAAGAATACTGAGACAACAACCAAACCTTGTACGTCTACTCAGCCATGTTTGAGCCAACTAATTGTTTGACATCACCTTGCTGAGAGATCGAGAGAGTTACCTTAAACTAATCCTCAATTACCCCTACTCGAATAACTAATTTGCTCGTACTCGTTTATCTGCAACCTCTAACGGCATCGCTAAGGCATCTCTGCCACGTGTATCGGACTACATATAGAATCTGCTACACTAATCATTATTTTTCTTGAATATTCATTTTTACCCTTTTGTTTTCTTTTATATTACTTCTTTGGGGTAATACCCTTTTTGTCTTTGCCCTTTTAGGTAAGTTGCCCTAAATTCTCGAGTATAAATACTCCTTATACATATAGCCGAAAATAATGAGATTACCATTAATACACTGAGTATTCTTTCTTTCATAAACAATGTTTATCTACTTTCATTTCACTCTTATCTTAACCCTTAAGCAAGGCTAGGTGGTGAGTAATTGCATTGGACCATCTTGTGCATCATATCGAGTTATGCTATGAGTCCTTAGAAGTTCTACCGGTACGTCATATCCTCTAGAGCTATTCATAGGTTTTGTTTACTCCATCATTCATCTTTTGTCCTTTCATGAGTTTCCCCATCACCCTTTTCAAGCTTTCAATAAGCTTGGACCCATCCCTACGATTGACCTTGTCTGTCCTTAGCTACGGTTCACATCACTTAAGCTTAGTCTAATTATCTAGTCTAGGTACAATTTTCATTGATTCACTATAAATACTAGGCAAGACCCCTAGGTAAGGAGACCTTCTTTTTTCATTCTCTTACTCCCATAATCATTCTACAATTTTACTCTTATGACAAAAGGCCTATCTTAAGCATTAGAGTGGTTACATTGGAGCACCCTTTGGCGCTCCCCACCACCCCACCCCCCCCCCGCCTCCCCTCACCCATAGCCGTTTTCTCTGTTGCGGGTGTTTGTATGTCGGAACGAAAATCACTAGTCAATAGCTAGGATACCCTTTCCTATACATAGAACTACAGAAATTTGATTCTCTCTCTAATACAAAGCCTATCATACAAAATGATATTATTTATAGAAGCTATAAGGACAAAATACAAAGATCCTCTCAAATAAAGTTCACAATAAAATTAGAAAATAAAAGTAGATTAGATAGTATTATCTCTAAATTAGATTTTGAATATGGTTATGAATTCTCTCAAATGTTAAGCTTTTTGAAAACGTATGTAGCTTTGATCTAATGATCATTATCTTGAAAAATTTGAACTTGTCTTTTATTTTATTTTTTCTCATATCTTCTAATGCAACATCTCTTTCTAGAATCTTGGATAACTCTTGAAAGCTTTAAAAAAAAAATCTTTACTTAGTTGTTGATAGATGTCATCCCTTAAAATGTAGAAGCTAAATCACACTCGAAGTTGAATTCAATTTGAACATTGTATTGCTGCTCTTTTATTTGATGAAGTCTGTTAGTATCCTTGACCAATTACCTTAGTTTCTTCTCTTATTTAACTAAAATGACTTTCAAAAATTAAACTCTTTTCGAAAACAAATATCTCTTAAAAATTAAGAGTAAATCTTGATGCTTGATACATTTGAATTTGAAACTTGGAGGTTCTAAAATATTGTTGCTGATTCCTTGCTCGTGAATGTTCAAAGAAGTCTAGTATATTTGAATAAATATCCTTAAAAAATATTTGTATATCAACTCCATTTGAACTTGATTAAAAACTGCAAAACAAGATTTAGATTTATCCTTATCTCAATACATTTTCGCATATGTCCTAGTCCTTTCTTAATTTGAACTCGAATAAAATCTGATTTTAAATTTCATAAAATTCTCTAAGTATCTTGAGGATAACATAACATAAATCTCCTAAAAAATCTAATAAGATAACTCTAATAAAAATCTATTGACATAAGATAATATGTTCGATTAAGCTTATCCTTAAAATATCTCAAGTACTTCTAACTTAATCCCTATAGATATAATTAACCAACTTTGTAAAATGTGTTGGATACATTAGCCATGTAGCATCCTAGAAGGGGGCTTGGTCGTTTTGCCTAAGATTTTTATATCACTTGTATACCCATGATATAAAGACCATCTTACAAGTCAAAGGTTGCAAGGCTCTAACTATTGAGTTTTTGAGGTTGCTTATTCATTTTAAATACATTTGCTTAACTATATATATATTTACAAGTTATCCAATAATCTATAGTCATCAAAATTGCAAAGAGTTAGAGTTACCTACCAAACAATAAAATAGGATATCTAAATTCCAATAATAATAATGCCATTAAACGCTTTAAAAGTCTAACTCGACTATCCTACTTGCTTTTCTAAACTTATCATTCTACTTTCTCAGTTCGATAGAGCACTTTGCACTTAAATCCTAGCCCCGTCCTAGCTTTATAAGACCTATAAAAAAAAAAAAAAACTATTGGGGGGTAAGCTATATCTTACTTAGTGAGTAACCTTTCTATCCTACCGACAAACAAAAGATAAGCAAGTGCATTAATACGCATATGCAATGTAAACAAACATATGAAATGTAACATCATACACGCCTTGTTAGTGACTATGCAAAGCATGGTATTACACCTACCATTACTCAGATTAGGAAGTATTTAGGCACGTCAAGACCTGGGTTTTTACTTCTATCATCTAAGTATATTCATCTCTTATTCAATAGACCTAAAGTAATAGACATGGCTCAGCCTCAAGAAGAAGGTGACACTCTTTAGAGCTGAGTAGATTCCAAAGGTTAAGATAAGAACATGTCGCATAAGCACATTATGCGAAACAACACATAATAATAATAATAATACTAGATCCAACATGCATGATCTCCTACTCTAATGCATAGTGTTGATGCCCTGTATAGATAATTCATAAACGTGCGATGCATGGCTGGTTATTATTAAGGTTTGATAGTTATTATAAGTGACCAACTAATTATATATAATAGACAATCCAAATCCTTAATTACTAATGCAACATCCAATTTGTAATTCAGAAAAAATATCATCTCTTAGCAAGCAAATACATCTAAACCAAAACACATGCACATACTCCTAACCCCAAGCAAGTTCATTTCTTACGTATATACAATTGAACAATGCTCTATACTACACTACAAGATAGGGGTTATTATACTCACTTTGTTATGGAATCTAGCAGTCCCAGTAATCCTCAACTGCATCAAACTCAGAGTCCTCATCACTTGAAGAATACATTTAACATATATAAGTATTATACTTGTACTAACTACTTAGGCTTTTTTGCTCTAGATCTTCACTTCAATTATTTTCGTATTTTGAGTGTGGTTTCTTCATTTTAAATTCGTTTTTAGTGATCTTATAGTCGTTTTTCATCATTTTTGAGTGTTCGTTCATTTGGTGAGATCATTTTTGGTCATTTAGGTTAGAAAGTCTTTAGTTTGGGCCTTGTAAAGTCATGGGCCTAAAAGGTGAGTTTGACTACTTTAAGGTTTAGGCCTAGTTTTCAGCTTTGGGCTTAGGTTTTGGTTTTGGGCTTTGCACTTAATATTTTGGGCTTCCTTTTTAGTATTTTAAGAGAACTTTTTCTACACAACACTTTAAATTTTCACCTTGGGCTTTGGTGTTGCTCCTATGGACCTAAATGAGCTCTTTTCCTTAGTTTAAGGCTTCAATTCATTAAGGGGCTTATAGTGGAGGTCTTGGACAGGCCTTAAGGTTTAGTAGGCCTTTTGAATAACTTATATTAGGCTTTTGAATATAAGGTTTAGATCTGTTCATGCCTTTTATTTGGGTCTTAAACTTGGGTTTTGGGGCTTTTTGGGCCTAACTTACACTTTAAGGCTTTAGGCTTAAACCCACTTGTTTTTTTGGGCTTAAGCCCAACCTTAGCCCTAAGTTTAGTCTACTTTACCTAACTTTATAGATTCGGTCATGATCATTAAGGTGGCTATTAGTACCATTTTTAAGTCTCTAATAATTAACTAAGTTAGTTTAGAACCCTAACTCATCATTAGCTTACTTAACTTAGTTAATCAATTCCTAAACCATACTTAACACTAAATAATTATTTTATTAAACTAATAAATCAAAATTTACAGATTTGAAACTTTCATGAAAGTGACAACTAAGTAGGGTTCTTCTAGGCTTTCCTTAAACTTCTCCCATTAAACACTTATTCTAGTGTGTTTCTTTGTTTTAATTACATTTCTTCTTGTTTTAAGCTAATAACATTATATAATATGGTGATAACAAGATGGATATTCACTGATGAAGTGGCGGCATATATGGTACATATGGTTTCATGGAGTTTTATTAACTTCTTTTCAAGTTATCTATATAAAACTATCTCTTACACTCCTAGTATAAATAGAAAAGTTAAGTTGGGTAAGTTTTACCTTAAACTAGTTTGCATGAGCTTCAACTTTTTTACTAAAAAACGAAGTTGAAATGTGCTCCTTTGAGAGGTAATGTTTGTTGGCAAGAAAATAAAGTGTGTGTGTGTGATCTTTTGGTGCGCTGGCTTATGATTTGGTAGCGTTTAGTAATGGTAAAACCAAAAGGTGTTAAGGTGTGCAGAAGGGTCCAACGACTCCTTTTGTTTTCTTCCCTTTTTCCTTTGGTTTTTGTTTGGGTTGAATGGATGAAATTGTAGATAAAGAGGGTGGGATAATGGGGGACAAGATATTGCTTTAATTGGTTAAATGGGTACAATGATCAAGGGGGGACTATTTGCTCCTTGACCCTTTACTTGATTTAGCAAGGATTTGTCTTCAAACATCTTAGTTGTCTAATTAGCCTTATTTTCTTGTCTCCTTAATTGATCTTATCCATTTCTTAATTAAGAAGACTAGGGTTGGTAGATGGATTAGAGGGTAATTAAGCTAATTAATCATGATTATACTTAATTAAGTAATTTAGACCTAATTAAGGTGTAACTAAGGTCTGTCAAAATTTTATTGTGTTAATTAAGTTCATTAAGCTATATTACTTCATTTGTTATAGTCGTTTATTATTTAGGACCTGTCGAGCTTGGTTTTTCACCATCCTAGTTCTTTTTATAAAATTAGGTCTTCTTTAAACCAATCAATACTAAACCCTACATGTTTAATATTGACCCTCAACTAGGGTTTAAAGAAGATTATTTTTTCCAACTTGAAAAAATTTGGAGTCGCCACCCGACCGGAGTCGGGAAAAGGGATTAAGTTATAACTAATTGGGTAGATTGGTTATAACTTAGCTACTGGTTTATCGATTAAAAAACCAAGTTGTAAAACGGGTTTTTTTAAAACCAAAGATTTAGGTCTGGGGGCTAATTTATTAAACCCTAAACGGGTACCACTTTTTAACTTTCCGAATTTAATTTCTCTTTTCAAATATACCCTTTTTAATTTCTAAAAACATCTAATTATGATACATGCGACTAAATTGATTAATTTACATAAATATCTAAAAATAGAAAAAATAAAACTTACCATATTTTAAGTTGTTCTGTACTTGCGTACAGGTGCCTACGTACTAGCTATTCGGGAATAGACTTCCGTAGTTTGTTTATAAAAAAGCTTTAGTGGGTGCTTTGATTTTAATTTTTGAAAAAGGGTCGCATTTACGTTTTTACCCAATTCAATTTATTTAAGGAAATTCTTTTAAAGGGTCCTAATTAGTGTTTTATTTTTGAAAACTCTAAAATAGTCTTAATTTGGAAAAAGGTCTATTTATTTTCATTTATTTTTAGAAAACTTAATTTTTCTAAGTGTGAGAACAATTTTTGTTTACTAACCTATTTATTTATTTTTATTTTTATTATATTATCTTATTTATTTTATACTTAAACTATCTATTTTTATTAAAATAAATAAATACACTACTTCCTTTCTTCTTTTTTTTCTCTTTTTGTTTTTTCTTCTCTTTCTTTTTTTTTTCATTCTTTTTTCTTTTTATTTCTTTTTCTCATTTATAACATTTACAAATAAACAAATGAATAAATAAATAAAAAAGAAAAACTAGGTTGGCTCGAATTGGCTCGAATGACTCGGATCGGCTCACTTCGGCTTGGATCAGCTCGGTCGGCTCACTTCGGCTTAGATCGGCTCGATCGGCTCACTTCGGC
>JAMXBB010000003.1:61961114-62237517 GCA_024138015.1 Lumnitzera littorea | reverse complement strand
ATGGAGGAACTCGGTGTGGGGGGGGGGGGGGGGGGGGGGGGGTGGTGGTGGGGCGCTAAAATTAGGTGTCTATAGGACTCGTTACGATTTTGGGAATGCTTATGAGACTTGCGATTTAAGGTTTCTTAGTGATTGAAGAGATTATTTGCGATTAACAAATATTTTAGGGATATAGTTAAGGTTTATTAATTAAATTGGGGTTTTGGACTTTTAATTAAGGTTTTATTTAGTCTATTGACATTTTCCCATTGTTTTAGGGTTTTTTACGTATTAGGGATTTTAGGGTTTTACGTGTATGATTAGGGTTTTACTCTCTTTAAGGATTTTCAACTTATTATCTACGGTTTATGGCTTATTATTTGGGGTCAATCATTTTATTTATGGATATTATTATTATATCTTAAGCAGTTTTAGGGATTATCTATTAACTCTTGTATTTGACTCTAAGTTCGGATCCGAAAGTTTATGGGGTTCATGTTGTCTCCTTAAGTATAACATTAGCATTATTGAGGAGATATTTTCGTATAATTACTTTGGTTCCATATGATTTAACACTCTTGACTTATAGTTAATTATGATGTAAGACTTAATTAGCGGATTAAGGTGTAATTAAGTTTCTTAATCTTAATTACTCGTACACTTGGCACGAATTAGGCTTATTTTAGGGCTTAATATGTCAATTTAAGTTAGTTAAGCCTATTGGATCATCTTATCTAGTTAATTTAAGGAATTGGGAGAATTGTTGCTGTTTGAGTATGTTTTAGAGGGTAGATTAGGGTTTTAAGACAACTAAGCAATTAGTTTCCTATTAATGAATAATTTTGCTATTTACTTAGAGGATAATAGTTGTATTAGGGTTTTACAATCATTTTAAAGGTTTGCAGGTATTGAGATTCCATTTAGGATTTTAGTGTTCGAAGGTTCATTTAAGGGTTATAGTGTTCGTTTTAAGGTTTTGAATTCATTGTTAGGGTTATTTATATCAGTATTCATTTTTGGCTTAGCTTACCCTTTATTAGTTTTAGGGAATTATCATGGGCTTCGACCATTAGTTTTTTTGCCATTGGAGTTTGGAGTTGGTTTTGCTTGATTAGGTTGACTTTAGGAGTTAATATTAGTTATTGGCATTTGTTTACAAGATTTGAGGGCTTTGAGTATAAGGGTCAAACTAGGGCTAAGATTGCTACTTAGGGTTTTAGGAGTTTGCGTTAGGGTTTTAGAGTGTAGTCTCTTAGGTTTAAGGTTAGTTATCTTACCAACACTAGGGGTATCTTTTAGAAGAACTTATTAACTTCCAACCCCTGTTCTAGGAAATTTGCAGGGTTTACAACCTAAATATATCCAACAAGTGGAGTTAAGCCTTTAAACACTTATAAGCCTAAAATAATTCTAGAAATAATCAACCTTGAACTTCTGATACTGTACTTAAGGTTCAGAAAATATGTCTGAATTTGGTTTTGATTGTCAAAATTAATCCTAAAACTAAATTCTTATCTTTACGTTTATTAACTTGTACACTTAAGAATCTTGTTAAATACCATTACTTTTTTTGTTATCATCAAAACATTTTGTAAGAGAACTCAACGGAAGATTTACCTAATTAAGGATTGATAAATGCGTAACATTATATATTTATCTTCTCCAAAATAGCACATTTCATGCATTTTATAGAGTTTTACTATTCTTTCTGAGTTAAAGTGGCTAAAGTGCATGTATTTGGATCAGTTTTGTCAAGATTGAGGAAAAGGATCAAAATTTAGCCTCAAATGATTTATATAGGATTACAAGAATCAGTCTAAACTATTGGCTGTTCTTAGAGGCAAATTATGCATGATAGTGTTTAATTCTTAATTTCAAGGTTATATGTGATGAGTGCTTTATCAGTCTAAACATTCCTTTATGTGATGATAATTGCTAAACATCCTGCTTAAGCATAAGATAACAACTAGCAGCTATATGAAGCCTTGAGTAGTAGTTATTAGCAAGAAGTCTTGATGAACCAAGCACTAGATAGCAAGCAGCTCACTTGATCCATCTACAGCAGCTCAATAGAACTTGTAAAGTTAGTAGGCAACTCAGTAAAGATTCCACAACATGCTGTCACTCATCACAATTCCATGACCAAACTTGTGAAGAGACCAACTAGTGTGCCTAGGAGCTCAGTTATCATTAGGACTTACTAGGGTAGATTTAAACTGAAATGGGTCATTCGATATATCGAAGAAAATTAGAGGGAAATTGTCCACAATCGAACAATAGTAGTTGATGTGAAGTTGCTCGGAGGATGTAACTCACTAACGATTACAACACAACTTGACACCATACTTGATATGTTATACAAGTTGATGTCAAGGTCCACCTACCACTAATCCTGAGCTACTCGGCAAGATTAGATAAGAGTGTATGAAATCTGGACTTGGAGAGGGTTGTCTTACAAGAATAGAATATTCAGTATTAAGATGTAAGTTATTTGTGGCTTATAAAAGAAAAGGACTATTTATAGTAAGTCCCTAGGGTAGCATTTACAAATAATGAAATGATAAGAAAGTATATACAAAAGGGGGATTCCTAATATGTATCAAAAAGGGTAAAAAGGACAAAAGACCAAAAATGGAAAAGTAGTACAATTTCAGACGAGGTGGATAGGTGGTAGTGCAACATTGGTCTCATATAAATATTCTCTAAGCACAGCAGGCGAGAGGGGTTAAAACGTTACTGTAATAAAGGGGCTGAGATGAGAGAGACAGCGGTATGCTGAGAGAAAACTATTTGGCCATTTAAGTAAGTCTCTCATCACTTGGTAGGAACTTCTTGGTAGTGTTTAGTTGGGTTGCTCAGCATAGGGTCTTCAGTAAGGGAATAGTCGGCCTCATTACTACCGAGTGTACAAATCAATGTATGACAATTAAGGGAGCTCAAGGAGTTTAACCACATTCCTTCAACGTAAACTTTCTCGTCATCAGTGGGTTGCTGAGAGAGAATTTGTCGGGTAAGGGATTGGAGTCCTTGGAGCTGTACACGAGTAATGGGACCATTAGTTGGTAGTTCATCACTAACTCATAGTAGCCCCTCCAAGAAAGTATAGCTGCTCAAATAGCTCCACTTGATAAGAGAATCCAATCCAAGCTCCATTTGATAGCCACTTGCACTTATTGGAATTAATTGTAGTGCATGCCATAAGTAACAGTAAGTTATGTACTTGAGGATCTACCATGATATAGTAGTTGCCTAAGTTTCCATCTAGGCGAATCACATGTTATATGGCACAAGTAGCTATTGACAAAAGACCAAATCATGTGATCTTTTGAGTACTTACAGTAGCAACTGTAGCATATCAAGCAACTTCAGTTTTTAGATCAAATTCGAGCAGTTGATGAACTTCAACCAAGGATCACTAGCTACAACATGTTACAATAGCTTCATTTCACTTATATAGCAATTAGGACGTCGACTCCAACTCCATAGTAGACTCGAGCTTTTAGACCAAGCAACATAAGCTTAAGTTTAATGAAGCTCACATATATAAAGGACAAATTTTGAAGCTTGGAGAAAAGTTGAGAACTGGAACTTGACTAGCATTTGAAACTGATCAAGACAATAGCTACTTGAACTCTAAGTATACGGAATCCATGGAACACTCTAAGCTGAGACCAACTGGAATTCCTCTTGACAACTGCACAAACTTAAGAGCTTTAAATTATCAGCTACTCTTAAAGATAGACTATAAGAGCAGTATTAGAAAATAGTTGAATGAAGTCCACATCTTGGTTGTTGAATCTGAGCTCCAAATAGCAATTAAGTAGCTTTCGACCATGAACTCTAAGCACTAGTAGTAGCAAAACACTAGAGCCACTCTAAGAGCTTTGTGAGAAGAAACAATAGCAGCCATAGAGCTCTACTTGACTTGCAACTTGAGCACCTAAGTAGCACTCTAAACAACTTAAAGGGAATATGGACAGTAGTAGGACATTCCAAATTCTACTACAATTTTAGATTTAAACCAAGTGAACTGCTTTCTTGAAGTCGAGCACAATCGGCCCCTTGCACTATCCAACTCCTTGAGAGAAATTTAGTAATTAGCAAAGCACATTTGCAGTAGAGACTAAGAACAATTTGAGGAATTTAATAGCTAGATAATTGAAGAGTAGTTGCTAAATTAACAATTCAAAAGCATGTCAAGCTCCACATGCCGAGTTGTTTTCCATAGAAAAATCTGAGTAAAAGCTGCAACAACACTCCAAGTACATGATAAGAACCATGCTTTTAACTTCAGCCATGTACTTGAATTTTAGATACGAGTTGCAAAATTAGTGAATTCAATAGCCAAATGATTAAAGCATAGCACGTGCTTCATCCAAGAGCAGGCCATGATGCTTTATATTAGAAGCGAGCATGGAACCAACTTATCTCGCTAAGCTTCTCTTAGTAAGTGCATGTAACAGTAAGCTGGAACTGAAGACCATGGCAACTTCTTGAATCTAAGCAATACACTGGTAGCAGCTCCTTATATTTACACCCGATAGCCGAGAAGCTCTCTAAACAGCTACAGCAATTCCACCAATCACAAGCAGCCACTTCATACAAGCAAATCAGTAGTTGAGCACCAACTCCACTAATCCTAGAGCTCCTTATTAAAGCAACTAATTAGCATCTTATTTGAAGAATACAACAACCAGTCGAATTGAGCTCTATAATAAATTCAGAGAAGAAAAATCTACATTCCATATCTATTTTAAGTTAAGCTTGTGGAGTTCTTTGTTTCTTTTTTAATTTTTCTTATCGCAGGCTATGGCTTTAATTGGTAGAAGTCAAGACAGCAATATCTATCGAACGAATAGAGTAGTCCATGATAACAACTTAACAGTAGCTACAAAAAAAATCCAAGTCCAAAAGCAACTTGTAGCAACTGTGAACTTCAATAAGTAACAGCTCCTTCCACGTAACAGTTGCTATGGAATAGCAGCTGCAATACTCCAACAATAGTAGAACACCAAACTGAATATCACATGAGAAGAGCATGAAGTAGAGTTAATTATTGATATTACATTAGGCCACTTTTGTTTAGGAAGATATAATCCAAGTTGAGTAGCCCATCATCATATTCAATTGTTGTACACGTAGAGGCCCATGTTAGGAAACCACTTTCATCCATTTCCAAATGAAGAAGTATGAAGTACTATATAGTAATTATCAATTTATCTTAGGAATCATATCTCCTAAGTGTTAGAAATTTCCTTGGGCAGCAAATATCAGTTAGGCATTAATTTTAATGGGCTAATGTTAAAGGAAGAGCCCACACATGGTAAAACAAATGGAAAATATTATGAAGAAATTATATGCTTAAGGGAAGCAGCTCATTATTCTAGAAATGACAATGCACAATTTCAAAAGCCTATGTCCTTTGTCAAATGGAGGGGCCCATGTTTGAAGGAATGAGGACTGATGAGGGAAAGTAGATATATTGTAGCCGAAAATAACGAAAAGAGTAGCGGAGGAAGAGCTGAAGATGAAAAGAAAAAAGAATACAACAGACGAGGATAATAAGGATGAGAAGAAACATACAATAGCTTAAGGATTTTGAATTTTTGTTTTTTACTAGTATAGTAAAGATTAGAAACTTTATTTTCATTTTATTTTATTAATTTGATTATGTTGTGTTTAATTTCCAGACTTTAAATCATTTTGTTTTAGTACACTATAGGATTACCCTAGGTTCCAAATAAATCGAGATATATCGATTTTGTATCAGGTTTTGGGATTGAATAAATCGATTGAGGTGTTTTCTTTTCCTTTTTATTTCAAATTTATATATATTTTGATTCATTTGGGTTTTGTGATGAGATATTGTACTTAGTTTATTTGGGTTTTGTATTGATGCATTTGATGAGTTGATGTGTTTTGTGTATTGTTCTGATATCAATATTGACTATTTGGGTATTTTTTTATTGTGTTAATCATCTAGCTACTTAGTACTTAGCCTTTAATTTTTATCTAGATAGAGTTATAGGATATTTGGGAGGGTTTTAATAACTCGTGTTGAATATAACTTGAATTTTTGAAAAAGCTCGTAATAAGGATATGTTAAATTTATGAACTTATGTATTCAATGCAGTTGGAAATATGGTTCAGGTTATGGGGACGTGCTCAAACCATATTTCTAACTAAAAAAATAATTTCCATATAAGAGGATTATTATTTACAAGATAATTATAGGTAAATTACCTTAACGGGTGAATTTATGCTATAATTAGAATTCTGCTACTCTAGGAGGTAGGTGAGTTCTAGTGAGTTTAGTTAAATCCCTTTTGGTCAATTTTGAATATCAATTTAAGGCATCACATTAATTCAAATGAGAATATATTTGTGAGTCCCAATTTGATCCTTTTTTATCTCCTAGACCTAGGACCCTCATAGTGTAGTTAGGACATTTGGTTTAGAGTTCAACTTGTTATTTAGTTTCCACTCACTTTTAGTTTAATTATTGATAGCCTAGCTTAGGGAAAAACTCAATTGATTTAGTACTTAGCACCTCGGTTATTGTAGATTATGACCTTGACTCACTATTTGTACTACTACAACTTGATACACTTTTCTATTCATGCTCATGCTTTCATCAAGTCAAGAAGTACCCAAGGTCATGCTAATGTTATACCATCTGATGAATATAAGAGGATAGCCAACAGGCCAACCTAAACCGCTTGGCAAACTGTACCATTAGTTTGGTTGATGTATTCTCAAGCTACTTATCCAAAAATTTGAGTTGTTTGAAGAACACCAACTTGGAGCCTCACCAGACAGAACCTCATATTCAACGCTACGAAGCAACTACTTGTTTGTTGATGTATGTTTTGACATTATCTAACATCTGTGCCACAATGCGCATATTCTTTTATTGTTTGCTAGATTTTTTACCCCTTTTTTTGAAGTTTAAGGCTACTATTTTAGGTAGGTTATATTTGTATTTTCCTTTTTGGGTGTTGCCTAATTGTTCTATATAAAAAGGTCCCCTTTTGTATAATGCTGGGTAAGTTGAATGAGAATATACTCTTTATCATCTTCTTCCTTCTTCTTCTTTAGCCCAAGCTAACCGTATCTAGGATATACTTTTATCTAGCCCTTGAGTAAGGTTAGTGGCATGTGACCCTAGGTTTAGTAGTTATACATCATATCAAATACTTACTTAGGTCTAAGTGTGGTTATGTAGTGTGCAATATCCACTTAACTAGTGCCCACGTTGATTATTTTTTATTGTCATTTATCCTTCGAGCTGTCTTGAGGTTTGGGCCTATCCTTATGTTGTTGGATCGTGTGTTAACCCATGAATCTACATCATCTTGGTATTAGAACTTTGGTGATGAAGAGTGTTGTAGTTGGAGTTGCTTTTGCTGTTAATGGCGTTGTTGAACTCGAGTTGTAGTTATTTTGAGTGTGAGGTTGTTTTATGTTCTTGTAGTTGTTATGTATGGTTATAGTTTTGGGTTTGTTAGTCTTAGTGAACAATCATGAGAAGGAAAGAAGGTAGGAGGGGTGGGGAGGAGTTGAATTGATTGTTACACAAATATTTTAAGTCTTAACTGATTTTAGCTTCTTGATATTCTAGATTACTTATGATTATTAAACTTGTGTTTTTCTTTTAACATATTAGAAATACTTACAAATGTAGATCAAAGATTTGCATACAAATGCTACTTAACTTCTAATTTGATCATTTAACTCAACTTCTAATTATCAATAAACTAGTCAATATCTTGATGTTACTTTTTGATCTATTTTCTAGCTTACATGTTTAGCTTTTAATTGGTTATATTGTTTCTAATTATCTTAAACAATCAAAGCATGTAATTAATGAATAAATAAATTATTGAGAAATAAAGAGATAAGGGATAGAAAAATCAAGTGGCAATATATGGTTTCTCCACCTTGTGTCAGTCCACTCTTACAGCATATAGCTAAGGACAAAGTATTTCACACCTTAGTCAGTTAATTGAAAGAAACTTGTATAATAAGGTCAATTGTTCCCCTAACTTTGCTTAGCCTTCCAACATCCTTCCTTAGATGTAATCGCAAGTCCACAAAGTCTTTCTTACAATCCCTCAAACAATACTTCCTTTTTCTTTTTTTTTTTAAGAGATTAGCAACTCCTTTGAGGATTTAAAATAGATTTCCTCATACTTTAGTATAGTACTCTCAGTCAACAATAGATTATACTTTTTTGCTCAAATATTGTAAGAACCTTTTCCAAATGCTAGTGATCACACAAACATGAATTGGCTCTTTGCTAGAAAACTTATGACTCCTGTTCTCATTCTTGCACATGTTTAAAAACTTCTCTTCTTCTTTCTTTATTTGGCTTGAATTGTTTAAATAGTTATGGCTTTAACATTCAAATGATCTATTTTTGGTAGTAGCTATTGTTCTTCAAATCTGTGTGATCTTCATTTCTTATTGTCTTCACAAATATGCTCGACTATCAAATGTGTGTATTTAAGGTTCTTTCCAATTGTAGTCTTCCTCATTTGTAGTAAGTTAATCTTTTGAATAATCATTGCTCTTATAATTCTTGCTATTTTTTGAATAAGATATCCCTTAGCTAGATTAGATACATTGTCCAAATATATCTCTATGATGCTGAGTCTTGACTTGCAAAAGATTTATTTTTTATTTCTATCATGCTTTTGTTTATGTTTTGACTTGTCTTCTTCTGATTATGTCTTCTGACTTTATCCTGTCTTCCAATCTTGTTTTATCTTTTGATCATACATTTTTTTTCTTCCTTCATCTTTAGAGTAATGTTTCTTTTCCTTTGTTTTAGCTTTTAATGAATGAAATGTTGATATTATAAGCTGTAATCTTCTCTTATTTAGTTCCGATTGTTTGTTTATCATTTTGAGTCCAATCACCTTCTATCTCTTATTAATTCTGATTAGTGTTCCTTTGCTATCATTAATCCTATAGATTTTATTCCTTGTTCATGAGTTCTAATCTTCTTTTTTCTTCCAGGAGTTGTATTTCCTTTCCTTAATTCCATGTCTCACTTCTGATTAACTTAAGTTTCCTTTATAATTCTTAGTCATTTACCATACACTTAGTAACCTGATTAGTAATTTTAACATATATTTTGTTATCATCAAAATACCTTTAGTTTGGTTAAGTTGTTCTCCCTCTATTTGATTCGATTTATTTTGTCTTAACCTTACCATCAACATGTCACTTATCTCATTATTATTCATATTTTCTCCCTCTTTTTATTACCATAAAAAATATGATTGAGTTTATACATTGAGGGTTCTGATAATATTTTCATATCAATTCTCATAAAAGTTGAAGTAAATGCTTTAGATTCTTTCAAAGAAAATATCTGTGAACTTGCAATAATTGTTAGTAAAATAAATTATGTAAAGAATTAAATCCTTACATCTAATAATCAGAATAGCCCTTTTAGCTATTTTACTCCCTCTATCTTCTAAATTGTAAAACTTTTCACATTTCTTGCATAAAGTCTCATTAGCTCTTGATATAACAAGGACTTTAATCCTTTAATGATTCTATCTTATCACATAAGACTTTCTAAGGGCATCTCCAATGTGTGTTGCATTACGTGCATTCTAAGATGAAGCAACAAAGGTGAATTGCTTGATGCGTTGAAGTACAATGACTTGGCGTCACTTCTCCATGCACGTTACTATGATAAGTAACGTTATTTTTATTTTTGTTTTAAATAGCTGTTTGCACCAATCAAAGTCTAAAAATTTCCAACGGAAAAATCTCAATGTTTACTAGAATTTACAATGGTTTAAAGTAACATAAAATTTTTGCTTTTTAAAATAATTCTTTCACTATATAAATAGGTAATTCATGTCCGATTTTAAACATAAAAAATTTACCACAATTTATTTTAGTGCATATATTCTTCTTATTTGAAAATTGAGAGATCATATGGATCTCAATAATTCTCAAAATTTACCATCATTTGAGCACTCACAAAACTTTCAAAATTTTCAAATGCCTCTGACTTCACAAGGCGGTTCTTATTTCCATTCAGTAGAAAATAATAATTAGTACATTAAATGTAACTAACATTAATAATAATTAGTGCATTATCCAAATATAATATTTTTCTAATATTAAAGTCATCTTTACAAAATATTTAAGATAGTGGTTTAAAAAATAATAATAATATGGGGCCCATAAAAATTGAAAAAGGTGTGAAGAAACTTTGATAAAGAAAATAGGGATAAATTACAGAGTTGCTTAAAGGTAAGAGTTGCTTGATAAGCTGACCTATCATTCTAAGTAGCTTATAGGGTTGTAGATGGTCCAATACTTCTTGTAGTAGTTTAGTAGCACACATATACCTGAAGATATTCAGAATCATAGATTCTAACATGAATTTCTACATAATTATTGATACTTCAGATGACTTGGCCTAGCACACTTTTCACATTTTAAATCCCAATCATTATGTTTTTTCTTTGGATTAACATTCATCACTTCTTCTACCATTTGACGTCCTAAAGTATTAAACTTTCCATCTAGACATTCTAGAATAAAATCAAATAATCCATTCATCCTTCTTGTAAATCTATCTCTTGATGCTTTAACATTACTGACTCTTCTCCCCAAATTCATGCTACATAGCCTACAGTCCTCTATGATGATAATTTTTTTAACAATCACTAAAAACTTAAAAATTCCAAAAATTCATATTTTTTAACAATATCGATAACAATGAACCCAAATCTCCCAAATCACCACTTTAACTAGATAAAAAAAAACCTAATTAGCAATAAATTTCAACAGATAAAGTTTGAAAAATTTACCTCAATGAAGCGCATGAACTGCAACTCTGATACTAAGATGATACAATCAAGGGTGGTGTTAATAAAGATGTAAGCTTTTTGAGGAATTGGGGTTTAAAATGAAGAAATGAAATATTTTTAAAGTTTTCTATTTATAGAATAACTAAAAAACAAAAAAAAAAAAAAGAATGAGTATTGAATTCAATGTGACACACTAATTCAATAATCGATCTGGTTATGATTAATTCCTATGATCAATATGATGCATGGCAATAGGCATTAATCTGTGTTAAAGAAATTCCAATATTATGCATAGAAATTTCAATAATAAAGATTAACTAGGCCATAGGTATTACTTATGATAATCTAGATAACAAGAGGGAAGAATACCACAATTCTATAATAGAATTGATAAGTACAAAAGAGGAACACCAGCTATGTTAAGTTGAAAAATTAATTTCTCTCCTTTCTTAACCTGATTTATATTGAACCTAACTTAATATAAATCCCTCGACCAAAACAAAAAGAGGTTTTATGGAAAAAGAAACTTTTAAGAAAAATGGAGTTGCCCCTAAATTGAAATCAAGGAAAAGTGAAACTAGGGCCAATCGGTGGATGAACCCTAATTTAGCTACTGGTCCATAGTATTTCTAAAAAAAGAATTTTAGAAAAAGGAAACAAAAATATTAGGTTCGAAGGCTAATGTATTTTAAAACCTAAAAGGTTCCATAGAAGAAGTTTACTAAGCAAACGGGTTGTTAATGAGTTTTTTTTTTTTTAAAAAATAAAACGGCTTAATTTTAGAGAAAAAGGAATTTTTTTTTGTAGTTTTTAGGGTCACCCAAAGTACTTACGTACTTGCTAATCAAGATAAAGCTCACATAGTTCTAAAATAATTTTATAAAACTTTAGTGGATTGATTTATTTTATTAAGAAAAATATTTCACTTTAAGTCTTTACTTGTTGATTAGCTTATAAAAATATATATTTTTTACACAAATTTTGAAAAAAAAAAATAGAAATCCCTAATTTTTTTTTTAAAAAGGTCCATTTAGAACTTTTTTTTTATAAGAAAACACTTTTCTAAGATAGCAAAACATTTTTATTAAAAAAAAAAAAAAGGAAAAGCCCTTGTAAAACCTCAGTTTATGACTTACTACCTAAGACTTGGAACAAGTGAACTACTTTTATTACATGAGAGGCCTAGAAAGTATAGCTATTAAGGGAAACTTGAGAAATGAGCCTAGTTGTATAGCAAGCCCTTAATGACTCAAAATTGATATGAGTTATGGCATCTAGAATGATTTAGGGTTTTTGAATAATTTTGTTTGAACTAAGCCAAATTCTAATATAAGTTCATAAAAATTAGATAAAGAATCCTACTAAGATTAATTTCTCAAAGTAGATTATATATAATGTTTAATTTCAATAAAACGTATTTTTACTGACTACATTGGATAATTATCTAAAACTCAAAATTGAAGTTCCGAATAACGACGAAACTTTAGAGATAAATTATATAGCTTATAAAAGTAATTTTCAGAGTCAAATAACACATAGTGTAATTATGTAATTATGCTATGCGTGTTATATACTCAATATGTAAATATATTAATATAATATACTAAATAATACTTAAAATTATAATAAATTGAGGAAAAAATATAAAAAAAAAGTCAAAACCACATAGAATGCTCTAGGAAATGACGTGGCACCTAGCTGGAGTTGGGAAAATAATAAACATAAGTTGTTCATGGCTTACAATATTTAATTAAGCAAGGAATTACACTTAAAAGTACACAAATGACACTTGGAAAATTCCTGGACCTTTTCCATCAACTAAATGTCTATAAAAGGAGTTATGGGATTGAAATTAAGTCATTTTGGGATATTAGAAGGTGGGAAATTCTTTCAAACAAATCAGTTTATCATTTTTACAAAATTTAGCAAAAATAGTAGAAAATTAGGGGAAAATAGAGTAACAATAGTAACCTAAAACTTGACATTACATGACAACCACCACCACTTGTCAGAGTCTCTAGCAACTAGTCCTGTCGACCACCTCTCTCCGGCTAATGGGAGTTAGAGCTCTAGTGGTAAGGTGATGTAATTTTTATGTCAAACAATTTTATTTTCTAAAAATATCAAATAATGTTAAAAAATTATGAAACTTGATTTTCCTGAGTATTTTTGCATATAAATTTAGCATATCAACTTAGAATTTTGAAATTAAAATCGCTTGTAAAGGTTACTTAAGAATATGCTTAATTTTAATGAATTTTGAATGAATTTTTAAAAATAGTAAACAATATTATTTTGAGCTTATTTTTTATGTAAATATTCTTCATATATATATTTAATTTACATGAAAATAATTTCTAATAAAATATACATTTATTATTTTGTTAAATCTGCCCTATTTTTCATATGAAAGAAATAATGTGTTTTTAATTAAATTTCTTAATGAATCTAATTTGTAATGATTTCTAAAGTTTAGTTATGATTTTGGGAATATTTATGTCAAATATTATAATTTTATTTGGTTATTTAACTTATTTAAGCTAATTTTTAGCAAAATCGAATCTAAAATTGTTATTTCGGAAAATATTATATATTACACTATCTTAGTACTTTTCATGATTAAAATATAACAAACATAATTTACTAATTATAATATATTTTTTACAGCTTTAACGGAGCTTGGATACTAATTATTATATGTTATCCTAGCCTTTATGCATATGTTGTCAAATATGATAATATAAGATAAATTTGCACAATTAACATTGTAGCAAAAGGGAGTTTTAGTGACTATTGTATTTGAAGAACACTTTACTTTTCTTAGTTTTGTTCAATTAAAAAGTAGAAATATTGTAAGTAGAGTACTTTGCTCAAATTAGAAGCTAGATTAGGGGTAAAATCGAAAGTAGTTATATTTAGGTATTCTTGTATAAGCTAAACTTAGACAACTAAGTTAAGTGATATATTAAGGATGTTTGTTGTTGAACTAAAGATATAAGTTAACTAGCATTTGATTAAGAATGTTAAAGTTGGACTCGATCAGAGAGTAATCCAGAAGCTATTTCAGAACCTAAATTAGAAGTGAAGTCAGAGACTAAGTTAGAAACAGTTAGGTAGTAAGCTAAAAGTCAACAAACTACGATAAGGCTAAAATATATTCACACAAGGTCTATAGTTAACCTTAGCAATATTTACTCTTATTAGTTGAAAACATGGAGGAAGGAGACTGCATAAACAAGTAAGTTCGAAATACATTGTTGGCTAGGTAAGTGGATATTGGTGTGCCTTAAGTAGACTTATGTCTATTCTTAACTTTGCATGCTTAGTGATGTTTTGGTTAGACTTAGTTGTGAGTTTGATGTGTTGCTTGGTGAATCACATAGATTTTTTTGTTATAACTATTGTTGATTGAATGATAATTTGATATTGGACTTGACTTGCAATAGCTTGGAAAAGAATCTAAGAACTAACTCTACCTCCTAAGGTTTTCACCTAAGTGAACCCGATATTGAGGTCTTAGAACTGACAAAGATACTAAGTAAAGGTTAAGTTGATAAATAATGAGTAATCTTGCTTGAATTTGCTGTGTACTACTTGGTGTGTGATTCAATGCATTCATGGTATGGTATGAAAAGGACCCATGGGTCAAGTTTTTTAAAAATCAAAATTTCCTTGGGTCGATTTTCAAATGAAAAATTAGGTTTACCAAGTGAACTACTTGATTTATAAAAATTGGGGTTTTAAGCGTATAGAAATTGCATTGTATTTTCTAGGCCAATTATACGTTGGATTTTCTAACCACTCTATGTGGTTATTGTTAGGTTGTTAGGTTTTGGCAATTAGGTGTTGCTTTGCTAGGTTCTTAGACCTTAGTTTATGTTAAGATGCTTGGTTGAAGTTGAATGATTGGATGAGTTGCTAGGCTAGCTAGGATATTGGTACTAATGTCTATCATGTGCATTAGCAAGGGATGAGCTTGTTACATTTGCATTGATTGCTCAGTTGGGAAATGATAAGTTGATATAATTTGACTAACTACCTATTAATATGCCCATGATATGATATTGCTTATATTTTGGTTTGTTTATCTACTCTCTCTTAGCTCATAGTAGCTAAGGAGATAAGTTGTCTATCTTATCCTCAGGTTAAGGTTAAGTTAGACAAAAGATTGTACTATAGAGGTAAAGGGGCTTCAAAGTACTAGCTGAAGATGAGCTCTTAGGAGAAGTCGTTGGGACTTGGGATACGATTTAAGTATATGAAGGCATATCTTCAGGGAATATGCTGGTGTTACCATGAAAAAGATTTAGTGCAATAGATGCAGTCAAATGTGTGCATTTGTAAAGGATTACAACGTTGTATGGAAGTATATAATTGTGATACTTTGAGTATGACCCACTTTTATAAAAGCTTTCGTTGTTGCTTGTTACATTGAGTAAGAAGCTATTTGGAATCAAATGTTACATGAAGTAGAATAATAAGTCAGATATAGGTTTTGCCTTATCCCTAACTTAAGGATAGTAGTAGTAAACCATCTTCAGGTACCAAAAGTTTGAGAAAACTTTTTAAATAGATGCCTAGAAAGTAGGGTGTTACAACCCTTTATATATATATAAATCATTAAAGATATATGTGTCAAATAAGTCATATAAAGCACAAATGTGTACTGACATTTTTTAAAACAAATCACATGATTACAAATTATACGAAAAATATTATAAAAATTCCAATGCTATGATGTTATGTTGCATCTTGAAAAGGGGATACAATACTAATATTGCATCTTTAGGATGTGACAATAGCATTGGTACATAAAAAATAATACTAGGTTCAAATACACTTTTAAAAATGTCACATCTTTAAACTGCGACAAATACGACATATATACAAATATTAATGTTGCATCTTCAAGATGGGATATAATATTGGTATTTTAATAATATTTTTTGTATACTTTGTAATTATGTAATTTTTAAAATTTTGACATTAAACATGTAGTTTTCTTTAATAGTCATAGAATTACAAATATGCCATTTTTATTATTTATATATAAAAATTTGTTTGTGATGACAATGAAAATTTAAAATAATACATCTAATTTCCATAATAATCTTAGGTTCAAACATCCATTCTATTTACACCAACATGATTCACTAAAATATCTAATTTAATTAAAATAATTAAAAACACTAATCTAATTTCATAGTTACATGTTTAGACATCTATTCTATATTATCAAAAATACTTGATTACATGTTTAAACATCTATTCTATAATTCATCGAAATACCTAATTACATGTTTAGACATCTATTATGTAATTTATCAAAATATCTAATTACATGTTTAGATATCTATTCTATATTATATAAACATGATTCATGGTAAATATTTTATGAATCAAAACACATAAATCAATTACAATAATAAAAATTATTAATATATATAATCACTGTAGTACCCCACCTCCTAGGGCTTATTCATCTAGAATCTTGGTGCTTAGGAGATAGATTGCTATGCCATCCTCAAGTTGAGGGTAAGGCTAATTGGAAATCAAGTACTATTTATAATTTATAACAACATGTAATTGTAGAGAATCATGAAAACATCTTTTAGGATACACAACATAAGGGCATCATAGTGCCCATGGCCATTAAGGTCTCACAAGTTGAACATAAACTAAATAAGTCATTCAACATTATTTTTATAATATAATAATATTTGATCCTTGCTCTCAGTGTTCCCATCCAAACTGAGGCTCTAGCATTATCTCCATCTTTAGGTCCTAAGGTTAGAACAAAACTAACCCCTTAGCATTAAGCTAAGTGAGCAAAAGCATACAATAAATAATAAATAGTAATGTGAGCATATCTAAATATAATTTACTACTATTATTACAATAATTGTAGCAAATAGCTGTATCAATCATAACCGAGCTTAACATAATTTAACAATTAATAGATACTTATGCATGCAATAATATGCCATGCTAATGCACATGACATGTACTGGCCAGTATCTTAACTAAGTAGACAATGAGCAGTAATTAGCGGCTCCCAAGTAAAATATTTGAGTAGCACTTAGTGACTCTCGAGCAAATTATTTGAGCAACACTTGGTTGCTCTTGAGCAAAATATTTGAGTGGTACTTCGCAGCTTAAAACCGAGCATGCAATTCTATATGCTAAAAATAATTGAGCTTTATACAACTTGCAACCCGTAGGTCCATTATGCAAATCGAGCTTTCAACGTGACCCTTAGGTCATCTTTTCTTGAATCGAGTGTTTTAAACATGACTCTTAGGTTCTTAAATCAAAATCGAGCTTTATAAAATATGGCTCTTAGGCCGTTTTCATGCCATGCCATGAACGCATGTGATGTAAATCATGTAATAATAACCGAGCAACAATTTTTACGCATATGCGAGTCATTTTCTATAATAGCCGAACATCAATTTATAATAACTTCACTTCCTTTTACAATTCATATAATACTACTCACAACATGATAGATATGTCTATCACACACTCTTACTAACAACCACATGACATGCACTCATCATAACAACATTTATAAATTTGTCAAGTCATACAATTCGCTTTAGTGAAATCAAAATATCTTATTTAAAGAACGAGTGGTTGTAAAATTTTACGGCCACTTCGCATTATGACTGTCGAGCTTGATTTTTCGGTTTCTTTTATTTAAAATTGATTTCTCCATTTCCAATTAATACTAAACCCTAACCCATTTAATATTAATCATCGACTAAAGAAATTGAGAAATTCCGGTTTTTTATTGAAAATAATTTTTGGAGTCGCCACCTAATCGAAGTCGGGAAAAGAAAAAAAACCATAATCAATTGGGTGGATTGATTACGATTTGGCTATCGGTTTTTTATTTTAATTTTAATGAAGAACCAGAGGGTTTCGAATTCGGGGGCTAACCTATTAAACCTTAACGGGTACCACTATATATTTACTGAAATTAGGATTATTCTTCTAATTATAATATTTAAAAAAAATAAATAAATAAAAATCACAAGAAAAAGAACCTAAGTTTCTACATATTTTATCGTTGCCCCGAACGTACCTACGTAACCGTTAGCCGGGATCAGACGATCGTAGTTCTTTTAAAAAAATCTTTAATATGTTGGTTGCTTTTAATTTTGAAAACCAACCGAGTTTATGTTATTATCAATTCGGTTTTTTTAAAAAAATTTAACAAGGTCCTAACTCTTAAATGTTATTTGTTTTATAAAAAATATTCTAAAAAATCCTATTTTTAAAAAGGCCTTTTATTAATTTTTATTTAAAGAAAAACAATTTCCATGTGATAAATCTTTAAGTAAAGCCAAATCTAAAAAGATAACTAATTCTAACAACCACTGAACTAATATATATAACTATCTACCAAAATAAAATAATTCCATATAATACACTTTATAGAAGAATTAATACCAAAACTCTTAAAGTCACATTATAGATTATGTTAACTAAGGAAATATAATAATGTGTATATACATAAAAAAATAATCTTAATGACCCCTAAAGTAATACATATATACATTTATACTCATATAACTATTATTAAATAACCATTCACTTAAATCATTATCTAATCTATATAATAGAGAAAACTAATGTTAAAAGAAATGCCCTATACTAACATATACACACACACATACATATATATATAATGCTAAATAACTAAAGACAGTATAAAATACTAATATAGTATAATATAAGAATAATAATAATAATAATAATAATCTAAAGAAATCGAACCTGAATTGTTTATTCGGTACAGTCGTGTTGCTAAGAACGTGTTGGAGTTCTGTTGTGGAATGCTGTAGGTGTTGTCGTCGGTGATCTGCAGTAAATCCTATTTTGGAATGTGTGTTGCTGCGGATGCGAGGTGATAGACCACGGCTGTTCGTGGATGGAGAATTTTTGCATGAAAGTAAAGTAGCGCATACGGCATCGGATATCGTGTGGCGTGGCTGAGCGTGGTTGGACGATCGTGGTGCAGCAATAGCGATGGGGCTTGGTATGGGAGTTCAGTAGTTGCCGTGCGCTCGTTGCACTATACTATCGTGGATGAATGATCGGCTGTTGCAGTGAGCGGTGGGGACTTCGATATTGTGTGTTGATCGTATATCAGTTAAAGAACTGTAGCAGTAGAGTATATTTCAACGATAGTGGAGAGGTTACGCGTACAACAACATGTTGGAGCAGGGAATTGGTTGTGATTGTGTGGTGCTGCTACTATTTAGCTGTTGGCTGTAGTTTCTGCACTTGGTGAATTATGGCTACTGAGTGTTGACCGTATGTTTGGATCGGTGGTTGTGATTGGGTCGATAACTGATCGGTGGAGAACGTTGGCTTGCAGATCTGATTCCGTGCTTGTGAAGTGCTGATGATGTGTTCAATCGTGGACGTGTAGTGTGTGGATGAATGTACTGTGAGGCGTGCTTGTTGGACGAAGGATTAAGCAGAGTGGATAGGTGATTCGGTTGTTTGTTGTTGGCTGTGGAGATTGAATTGGTGCGTAATTGGATTGTGCAGTGGTCGCTGGTCAACAGTCTCTTAGCGGCGATTGTAGGCGTTCGGGGCTGCAGATGAGTGACGAAGTATCCTGCTGTTTTCTGTGGTAGGATGATCCAGCCTCCGTTGTTAATTTTTCTTTTATAGAGTCCAAATCAGATCATATCATATCTTATTGTATTTGATTGAACTAGATTCAAATTTTATTCAAATCTGATTTAACTAATATTCATAAGATATGATTAGATATGAATTCGATTTTAAATCTTGCTTATGTAAAGACAGAAAAATAAAGATATAGGTGCCTACTGAGACTCAAACCCGTGACCTTCAACTAAATCCACCTAAATACTTCGTTGCTTATCCGTTAGGACGTTAGTCTGTATTTTGACATTTATTATAATTAAATTATATTTAAACTATCTGAATCCCTAAACTAAAATTTTTAACTAAATTAAAACTAAAACTAATACTAAAACTAATTATTTCTAATATAAATTACTTCCTAAAAATCTACGAAACTTTTTTTATAATTTTTCCTTTTCTTTTTTTTTTGGTATTTTCATTATTTGTTAATTTTTATTATTTTTATTAATTTTTTTGTTTTTTTTATTAAGACCTTTTTTGTAAAAAAATAAAAATTAGAACTATAGAGAGGCAAAAATTAGGTGTCTACAATGACTAGTAAAAAAGGGGTGCTCATAGTATACTCTTAGTATTCTCCATTATTGTCCTTGAGACAATCCATCATATTTGTGATGTTACCAGGATGTGTATATATTTTGTCGCTTTATTAGCTAAAAATAAAAATAATTGTTTTTCTAACTTTAAACTATAGAATCAAATATGCCCAGGTCAAATCCATCAAAATATATAGCTCAGAAATCAATTGCAAGTGATAAGGTATATACCTATAAGGCAAGTCTCTTGGGTGCACTTTTCTCAATCTAGTTTATCCTAACTTCTAATATATTAGGGTCGTTTTCTTATTTTATTTTCCATGTGGGACATGCTATTTGTAAATTTTATTTTTCTTGAAGAAAACATGTTCCTACTTCTTTTGTTTTGTTTCTTTTTTCTTTTTAATAATTTATACTTTCTATAGCAAAATTGCTCATGTGGGACATTTATGTCAAGGGGATCTTGGTCATATAATCCTATAAAGAAAATTAACTGTTGTAAAAAATATCCACGTGGGACATAAAATAAAATTTGCACACTATTGTAGAATTTTTATATTTTTGAGTGACTTTTGCCATCAATTTAGCCATGTTAATCATGATGGTTGTTTAGTAAAATAACTCGAAATGATACTAAGCCAGCAACATTAGCTCATGACATGAATTTTTGTCAAAGTTTTTCACCTAAACATCATCAAATTGATGGTTGAAGTTAGGGGATCATGCTGTTTCACACTCAAAATTTGTAGCATATGCATATATATATATATATATATATATATTTTAGAATTTCAAGTTGATATTTTGAGTTGCTTTAAGTGTGATCATTTGATAAAGTTGATTCTAATTTATTCTATTTTTCTTTAGTTTCATTTCATCTAGTTTCTACAAAGATTCATTGCTAAAAATTGAAACTTTAATCTATTACAAGTGCATACACTAAGTTGTTTTTGTTGAAATAAAAAAGAAAACTCAAATATTTACCTTTAATTTCCTTATTACATAGTAGAATATGGGTTGAGTTATTAGTTAATATTTGTAGTCTTCTATGTGATGAATCTATTGGTAATGGCGACTTATCGTTTAGTGATCGGAGGAGTGAGAAATCAATGCTCAAAGTGGAGGGTATAGAGAGGCTAATTGAAATTTTTTTTTATACTAAGTGTTAAAATATTTGCAAACTTTGATTTTCTACCTTCAATTTCTTATTATGAAATTATTTTTGAGTGCTTTTAAAAGGCATTATCATAAGTCTCTTATGTGTAGAGAGGAGTGGTGGTAGTGGTTCTCCAAGTGGCGGCCGTTGATGGAAGAAATTCAAGCATAAAGTGGTTAGGTTAGAGAGGTGTTTTAGAAAAATTTCCAAGTATTAAAGGGTCAACTTAAGGGTCTCTCTTTGTGTACAATTTTCAAGAATATAGTGGTGGCTTTACCTTGGTGGTGGTGTTGGGTGGAAAGTCAGGTTGGGTTGGTTTATGTAAGTGAGTTTAAGTTATGGTTTTGTTGAGTAGACAATGAATTAAATAAGGAGAGGTTAGGGCATCATTGTGTTGGGTCTGCAAGTATGAATGGAAGAAAAGAAGGTAAATCTTACATGCCTAAGAAAAAATCTGAATACCTCTTTATAAGTAGTGTCAAAAGTCTACATGATTGAAATGATATGTATTAAAAAAGAGGGATAGATTGAGGTGGTGAGTCTATATATTTTCTGCACTAATGTTTTGGGGCTACGCAGTTCAAATTTCAATTGAACATACTTTATTACATGCATACAATTTCTATGTGTGTTAAAAATATTTTTACATCGTATTTCAACAAAAATTTATGAATAAGCTTAAAATTTATTATAAAATATGAAAATATATTGAAGTTAATATTTTTATGCCATTACCTTATATTTGGAGACACTGGTATCAATTCCTTTATTAGTTAGCTTTTTAGTATTTAAACCGCGATATTTTTAAGCTCTGAATTTTACGCTGGACTATGTATTATATATGAACACTAAAACTTATTTAAAAAAATTTCTTTATTTGTTTATTTATTATTATTTTTTCTCAAAGTTTTCAAATGTTTTATTTTATTATTATTTTTCTAATGAACTTGATTCCTCTCTAAAATTTATTTGATTAATTATCTATGAAATATGAGATTCAAAATTTTAAATTTTCACAAAATATAACCCCAATCGTATTCTTGTTTTTTATTTATAATGGGGTATTACGTACTGCCCCACTTATAATAAAGAATGACATATGGTATCTAGGAAAATAGAAAATTGACATGTGGCATACACATGTCTAATTTCTATTAAATTAAGCAGATCTGAAAAACTATTAATAGGACTCAAACCCTTAATTATAACATTTTAGAACTCTAAAAATAAAAGAACAGAATTTAGAAAAATTGAAAAAAAAACATAGAACAAAAATTAAGGGCGAATTAGGTTATGTGTGGTTCATAAACCAAAACACAACTTGACATTGAGCCACTTTGGGGTTTGAAGGTTGGCCATGAGAGAGATGTTTCTGATAAGGAGTGGTAGCCAGAGGCGGTTGGTACAAGCAAACCCATTTTTCACCTGTAAGTTCATCTAATTTCTAAAAATATCCAATGTTGTTAATTAATTATGAAAACTAGTTTCTAGGGTTATTTTGGGTGTAAATTAATGTAGTAATTTTAATTTAATTAAATAATTAGTGGAAATATAGGGTCTTTAAGAAAATTCCCTATTTGGATGAAAATTGAATTAATTTTTATAAATATTAGATGATATTGTTTTAAGCTCAATTTTTGTTTATAATACAATCAATACATGTATTTAATTATAGTAACAAAAAATTTTGAAACTAAGCATGTCTACTATTTTTTATAATTATTTTGTATAAAATTGCTGGTTTTACCAAATTGTTGAAATAATTAGATTTTGACGAAGTTAATGAATGAGCCCTATATGTTTTGATTTTTGGAGGTTTATAAAGATATTTGGAACATTTAATTTTTATATCACACATAAATTTGTATATTTACCCTAATTTTCCATAATTTCGATCTAAAATCGCTATTTTCGTAAAAATAGATAATTTGCTAGTATAGTGTAATTCATGGTCAATAATTAAAGTACATATTTTTGGGAGTCTATAGGATTTTTCATTTAATTGAGCTTGTATACTATTTATTATGTATTTTCATGGTATAAACCTATACATTAGCCTAATATACGATATAGTAATTAATACTAGTGAGATACTTATTAAATTTGTAAAAGACTGATATTTTGAGTACATAATAGATGCTATTTGGTTTGGGAAATATGGGATTTTAAGATTTTTAAATTTAGATTTCTAGTTTATTTGAGTTAATTACGAAGTTGCAATAGCATATGGTCGAATTAGTATTACTAAAGGGTATTTTTGGGCTTTTTATTATTATTGATCAATCTTGTTTCTTAAGATATCTTAATAGTACTCGAAATAACAATCATGATGATATAAAGTTTACCGAAATTGAATAAGGAATGAGTAATATGTGGTCAAATGAAGTTTAAAAACGTGGTAATGAAAGCTTATAAGAGCTCGAGTTTGACTTATACTTAACTTGAAGACTATATTTATATTTTCTCAAGTATGATAGGTAAGGAAGGATCACATCATCAAGTTTAGGATTTTGCACTATTACTAAGCTCAGGTAAGTAGGTTTAATGCATGCTTAGAGTAAATATATTGCTGCTTATAACATTGTGCACTATTTGATGTTATATCGATTGAATATGGCTATATCTTGGGTGAATTGATATGCTACTATGGTGGATGCTAATGTGGTGATTTTAAATGATGGTAGCTATATCTTGGTTAAACTATTATGCTGTTATGTTGGGTGTTGATGTGATGCTTACAAACGATTGTACTAACTTGGAGGGTTACGGGATTGCTAACTCAATCTTTTAGGTGTTTACCCTAAGTGAACCCTAAGCAAGATGCTTGCTTTTTGCTAAGGATAGTTCAAAAACTAAAGTCAGATAACTAGGTTGAAAAAAACTTGAAGATTGGTTATGCTGAATGATATTCCTGAATTGTTATTACATAACATGGCATGGTATAAAAGGAACCTACAAGTTAGAATTTTTAGAATGAAGCTTCTAAGTGATTAAGAAAAATCATAGCTTAATGAACTCAGTTTTTGGAAGCATATAGATTTGCATTGCCAAACATCTTGACTATTTTGATAGTCAGATTTGGTAGAATATAATGTGATGAGTCTTTGGGGTCGTATATACGCAGAAGCACCACAACGAACGAATCGAAAAGGAAACAGAAAAGAAATTAGTAAAACCTGAGTAGCTACTGAATGGATATAACTCACCACTTAATCCTACTCAGCCTATAATTCGCCAGATATGATACATCGGTCCGAACTGAAGGGTTATTCGCTATTGCTCCTTATTAAAGGGAATAGATAAGAGTTAAGTGATAACGAGAACAATAAGGTTACTCAAACAAATAACTTTATTTTGAAAGTTCAATGAATGTGCATACAAGGAAAGTGAAGGTTTATATACTTGCCGACTAGGGTTATTCCACATGTATGCAAAGATAAAAGGGTATTTTACAATTAGGTTACATGAATCATACTAAAAAGGGGTAAAAAAGACAAAGAATATACAATACGAAAAAAGAAACAATCATTCTAGAACATTGTGTCAGAAGACACGTGTCGCTTGGTGGCTAGACATCTAAGATATGATACAACATAGGCGGAAGCAAGAATGGTTACAATCAGGGGCCGACTTGATCTGGATCAGGTTAGGAGCTAATAAGCCTAGCAAAAGGTTAGCTGTCTTGAAGTTACATGTTAGTGGGTTGGGTCGGTAGCTTGGCTTAGCTAGTTTTGGGCTGTCTTCTGGATTAGGACTTCGCTGTTGGGTAGGAGTATGTTGGACATATGTGAGGATTTGAGAGACTGGTTGGTAGGAGGTTAGATCAGGATAGGAGTCCTCATTTCGACTATGGTTTAAAGCTAGTATTTTCCGTGTGAGCCCTTAAAGTCCTCTAGCTTGACTTCTTGTGATTGGCCTAGGGGGTTGATTCTTATCATCTGCTTGGGAGTTAGAAAGATTTGTCCTCAAATCTGAAGCGGTTTCTGTTCGTTCTTTTAGGGCGTTCGTAGGGTCTTCTTCTGTTGGTTAGTAAGGAATCGGGTCGGATACATTGAAGGTAGAGGAGACACCGTAGTCATCAAGCAACTTAATCTGGTAGGTGTTGCGATTGATTTTCTTCGGGATCTTAAATGGGCCATCAACTCGAGGAGATAGTTTGCTTTGTCTTAAGTGTGGGAATCGTTCTTGGCTGAGGTTAATCTATACTAAGTCTCTTAGTTGGAAAGAAACACTTTAGAGGCTTCGGCTACCAATCTCTTGCTATGTTTGATTGAATTTAGCGATCTTCTTTGTTATTGACTGGTGCAGTTCATGTAATTCTCGAGCTTGGTCAACTTTGGATTGACTCTCTTTAGTAGCTGTTGGGGTGTTGATCATATCCAGGGGAATGGTTGGGCTAAGGCCATAAATGACCTTGAATGGGGTCTTCCCTATAGTGTTGTGGACAATTCGGCTGTATGAGAACTCTATGATTAGTAGGCATAGATCTTAATCCCTTAGGTTCTTCCCTACAACAGCTCTGAGTAGGTTGCCTAGTATCTTGTTCACCACTTAAGTCTGGCCATCAATCTAAGGGTGGCTATTGGAGCTAAACACTACTTTAGTCTTAAGTCTCCTCCAAAGAGTCTTTCAGAAATAGCTCAAAAATTTTTTGTCTCATTCTGAGACAATAGTCTTCATTCCATGTAGTTAGATAATTTCTTACAAAAACAAACCAGCAATATATAAAGCATTGTTAGTCTAATGGTATGGAATGAAGTGCACCATCTTGTTGAAGCGGTCCACTACAACGAAGATAGAATCTGTTTCTCTAGATGTTCGGGGCAACCCTAGGACAAAGTCCATATTAAGGTTAGCCTAAGGTAAGGTTAGTGTCAGAAGGGGCATGTACTCCCCATGGGGTTCTCTCTTCCCCTTTGCTCATTTGCATACTTTACAACTAATAATGACCTTATGGACATCTTTAGCTAAACTAATCTAATAAAAGTTTTCCCTTAACAAATTGGCTATCTTAGTCTCTTTAAAATGTCCGGATAATCCTCCATTATGAGCTTCCTTGACCAGTAGCTCGCACGTAGAGCAATTTGGTATGTACAACCTGTGGTCCTTGAATAGATAGTCATCCTTTAGATAATATCCTTTAATAGCAATTCCATCTCTACATTGTTCTATGATGGCATTGAAATGAGGATCATGAACATATTGTTCGGTAATGAGTGAAAATCTTAATAATTTCGTTCACAAAGTAGTCAGCAAGCTCTATCATTGTGACAAAGCATCGGCGACGACATTTGTGCTTCCCTTCTTGTGCCGGATGACGTATGAGAAACCCTCTATGAACTCTAACCACTTGGCTTGTCTTTTCAAAAGCTTGTTTAGACTCCTAAGATGCTTCAATGACTCGTGGTCAGTGTAAATAACAAACTCTCGTGGTAGCAAGTAGTGTTGCCAAACAATAAGGACTCGGAAAAAGGAGTATAACTCCTTCTCATATACAAAATAGTTTAGGGCTGGGCCACTTAGTTTCTCACTGTGGTAAGCAATAGGCCGTCATTCTCGCATCATGACAACATCAATTCCAGCTCTCGATGCATTGCACTTTAGTTTAAAGGGCTTGTCAAAATCTGGTAGTGAAAGGATAGGGGTTAAGGTGTACTTCTCCTTGATTTCCCTAAAGCTTTGTTTAGCTCGATTGCTCCACCTAAACCCTTCATTCTTCTTTGTCAGCTTAGTTAATGAGGTAGCTATTGTGCTGAAGTCTTTAATAAATCGCTTATAAAAAGAAGTTAGGCCATGGAAACTTCGGACTTCAATGACATTCTTCGACATCGGCCATTCTAGAATAGCTTAGATCTTCTCCTCCTCTGCTTGGATTCCTTCCCCTAACACTATAAACCCTAGGAAAACCACCTCACTTTGGTAGAACATATACTTCTTCATATTCCCATACAACCTCTCAACTCACAAAATGACAAATACTTCACGAAGATGTTGAACATGGTCATTTAGGTTGGCACTATATACTAATATGTCATCAAAGTATATGACCACAATCTTCTAAGTAGAGGGCGCATCACATGGTTCATTAACCTCATGAATGTGCTTGGCGCATTTGTTAGTCCGAATGGCATAACCAACCATTCATAGAGTTTATGCCAAGTCTTGAAGGTGGTCTTCCGTTCGTCGCCCGGCCTCATGCAAATTTGGTGGTAACCACTCTGTAGATCAATCTTCAAAAATATCTTTGCACCATTAAGCTCATTTAACATGTCATCGAGCTTCGGTATAAAGTATCTGTACTTGACAGTAATTCGGTTGATTGCTCAGCTATTGATATACACACACCATGAACCATCCTTCTTTAGGACGAGTAGAGCTGATATAGCACAAGGGCTCATGCTCTCCTTTACATATCTTCACTCAACAAGTTCATCCACCTGTCTTTTTAGCTTGGTAGCTTGCTCAGGGTTCATCTTGTACACAGGTCGGTTTGGTAGGGCGACACTTAGCTATAGATCAATATAGTGTTCTATGCCTTGGATAGATGGTAGTCCTTTAGGCAGTTCTTCTAGAAATAGGTTAGAAAACTCATTTAGCAAGCTTCAGATTTCTTTTGGGACATCCGACAATTCCCTCATCTCTATCAATCTTCTAACCAATAGGAACATTGGCTTATTAGCCTTCTCAGTAGATCGGAGCTCTTTATAGCTCATCACTAGGGCTTTCTTCTTACAAGCTTAGATGAGCTAGTTATGGGTTTCATTGACTTGGGATGTGGTTAGTGGTTGCAACACTATCTTCCTTCTATCCTTGACAAAGGCATAGGTGTTCTTATACCTGTCATGAGTGATACGTCGATTAAATAACCAAGGTCGTCTAAGCAGCAAATGGGAAGTTCCCACAGGGACAACATCATACACTACTTCATCCCTGTATACGTTCCCAATATTGAATGGTAAGGTCACTTGTTCAATTAAGTGCAAAGCACCTTTATCGTGAAGCAAATGTAGCTTATAGGGTCAGGGATTCTTTGAGGTTGGCAAACCTAACCTTTGCACAATGGACTGTGAAACGACATTAGTACAACTTCCTCCATCTATAATGATTATATGCAGTTAGTCTTTAATGGTACACTTAGTATGGAATAGATTCTCTCTATTGTCTTCCTCGGAGTTTGATAAGGAACTCAGGACTAGGGTCATTACTTCTCTTTGGTCAGCATAGACACAGGTCTCCTCTTTCTCTTCTACTTTGGGTTCTCTAACATTCTTTTCTTCCTTGGGGTCACTCTCGTTAGTACTATCCACCACGTCTTCTCGCAGTATCATGATACACCGGTTCAGACAGTCAGCAGCCAT
Source organism: Lumnitzera littorea (assembly GCA_024138015.1). Classification (NCBI taxonomy): domain Eukaryota; kingdom Viridiplantae; phylum Streptophyta; class Magnoliopsida; order Myrtales; family Combretaceae; genus Lumnitzera; species Lumnitzera littorea. The sequence goes on along the minus strand of JAMXBB010000003.1, from coordinate 62,208,962 downwards.
GTGTCCAAAGCCTAATCATTTAAAACACTTCACCTTGTTGGTTTTATTCGGATGTCTATCCTTACTCATACATTCTTAGGGGCGGCTTAACCTCGGCTTGGCCCGGCTGTCCTGTTAGGCCATGATGACTTATTCGACAATCGTTAGGTCGATCATTCTTTTCCTCGGCTTGGTATGGCCTCTTCGGGTTGGCTTGAATAGGTCAGCGCAATACAGGAGCTGGGGAGAATGTTTATCCAGGTCAGCTCAGAACATTTCTCTTTTGCTTTTCAACCCTCTATGCGATCTTGATCGCCTCTTTTGAGGTATAAATCCTCTGTACTTCTAGGATATTACGAATCTCATACTTGAGTCTAAAAATGAACCTTGATACTATATGGGCCTCTAGCTCTTCCATGTTAGCTCGGATCATCAACATTTGGAACTCTTTGACATAATCATCAACCGATCGGTTTCCTTAGCAAAGCTCTTGCAATTTTGCAAACGTATCTTGCAAGTACGTCTCGAGCACAAATTTGCCTCTTAATAACCTATTCATCTCATCCTAGGTTCTAACACCTCGTCTTCCATCCCTGGTACATGCTGCATTCAGATTTTTCCACCACATTGTTGCATACCCAGAAAACTCCAGTGCAGTAGGTCGGACCTTGACAGCATCTGCATATTCGTAACAGTCAAACACCTTCTTGACCTTCTCTTCCCATTCTAGGTATTCATTAGCATCTCCACTTCCACTGAAGGGTAGGTTTGAACCTTGACATTATCTAACCCTTGAGAAGCTCGATGTTCTTATCTTTGTAATGGGTAATAGTCAGCTTCCTCTTCTTCCTCCCCAAATTCTTTAACATCTAGTTCCTCATCTTCTTTTTCAATCTCCTCTAACTCCAATCTTTGTTTAGTAGCTTAGCCTACAACTTCTCTAGCTCATTGTGATCTAATTTGGTGGTTGGTTTGGTTACCTTAGCCATGGTGTCTCTTAAGGGCATGTTCTTATGGGTTAGTTGGTTGTATACCTTAGGGTTATTGCTTATTTACTCACATCGCCGTAACTAGACTCTTAACGAGGTTGATGAGCCTGTCGAGTCTATCATCAAAGGACCTTGGGGTGTTACTACTGTTATAACCACGACCGGGTTAAGTACCACTACTTTGGTCATCGATAACTCCATGAACACTTAAATTTGACATAGTGTAATACTGTTTTTTTTTAGTAGATTAACATACTACTAACAACCTTAATACCTAATAGTTACTAAACAGAATAGAAATAAACTTGCTTTATTTTTGTGATGAAAAATAGAGTAAGATAGAGTAACAATGAAACCACACTTATGAATATACACAATACATTACAGTAGCTATAGAAGGAACACAATAGCTACAAATAGTAAGGTGAACAAAAACTTCACCGCAACTTTATATACTCCCTCATGGAACCGTGCTCCGATACCAGTGAAGCTTATATGTCTCCGAGGTCGTATATACAGAGAAGCATTACAATGAATGAATCGAAAAGGAAACAGAAAAGAAAATAGCAAAACCCAAGTAGCTACTGAATGGATATGACCCACCACTCAATTCTACTATACCTATAATTCACCGGATATGATATACTGGTCTGAACTGAAGGGTCACTTGCTATTACTCCTTGCTAAAGGGAATAAATGAGAGTTAAGAGATAATAAGAACAATAAAGTTGCTCAAATGAATAACTTTATATTGAAACTTGAATGAATGTGCATACAAGGAAAGTGGGGCTTTATATACTTGCCCACTAAGGTTATTCTACATGTATGAAAAGACAAACGGGTATTTTACAATTAGGTTACATGAATCATAATAAAAAGGGGTAAAAGAGACAGAGAATATACAATATGGAAAATGAAAGAATCATTCTAGAATATTGTGTTAGAAGACACATGTTGCTTGGTGGCTAGACATTTGAGGTATGATACAACTTAGGCAGGAGTAGGAATGCGTTACAGTCAGGGGTCGACCTGATTTGGATCGGGTCAGGAGCCAATCAACCTAGCAAAAGGTTAGCTGCCTTGAAGTCAAATGCTAGTGGGTTGGGTTAGTAGCTCGGCTCGGCTCAGCTAGTTTTGGGCTGTCTTTTGGATTAGGACTTCGCTGTTGGGTAGGACCATGTTGGACACATGTGAGGATCTAAGAGACAAGTCGGTAAGAGGTCCGATTGGGATAGGAGTCCCTATCTTGGCTATGGCCTAGAGCTAGTATTTTTCTTATGAGCCCTTAAAGTCCTTTAGCTTGGCTTCTTGTGATCGATCTAGGGGGTTGATTCCTGTAACAATGTATAGTCTAATTTAGCCTTATTGCCTCTTTGATTTGGTTAATTATAGTGTGTAGCTTAAAGTTTGTAAAACAAAGTTGGGGGTCTTACTCTTAGGTTGCTCTTTGTTGCCCTTTTTGATATTGGTAGACTACTATAATATGTAGTCTAATTTGGGGGGGGGGGGGGTGGGGGTCTTACTCCTTGGCTACTCCTTAGCAACTCCTTGTTACCTTAGGTTTTTGGATGTTATATTCCGATTTCTGGCTATGTCGACTAATTGGATGTAGATATTGGAGGGCATAGGATATCGGTACCGATACATGTCATGTGCATGAGCATGAGCATAGCATGTTGCATTGCTTGCAATAAATGCCTAGTTAGGCTAATGTATATGTGAAGCTAAACTTGCTGGTTATGATTGAAATGTTTCAATTGTGATATTGTTTACATTGTGTTGTTTGTTATCCACTCTCACTCAGCTTCAATAATTGAGAGGTAGCATCATGAAGGGCTTAACACTAGGAGGGATATATACTGAGAGTGTGAATTAAAGTTAGTGACTTTTGGATGGAAATTGTACTAAGTTGAGAATCCTACCATTTTGAAGATGAAAAAAGAAAAGGATTGTTCATGTTTTGATGTAAATAGTGAACTGTACATATAAGTTGTAACAAAATGTCCAGCTGAACTTCGATGTAGAAACCCCTTTATCATGTAAACAAAGTTGTCTTTTGATGAATGAGCAGGTTGAGTTATGTTTTCAACAAGTATTCCTATGTGATGGTACATTTTATGCTAAGCTGGGACGTGACATGGGTTTGGCTCATTTTTATTTTCCTTCCCTTTTTTGTTTGATTTTGATGCACTTTAGATGTTATTCTTGTTAATTAATTGGATAAAATCAACCCCTACATCTTATTACTAATTACAAACACTAATTATACGGTAGGATTGTTTTAAGAGATTCAATTTTTTTCTTATTTGAAGATAAATGCACAAAATTTCCTTAAAGATATCTTTTTTTTTTTAATTATCTTTTGTTAGTGCACTTTTCCTTTATTATTTTCCAAGATTTTAGACTCAAAATATCATACATATGTTTCCTTTTTTATTGCAAATTTTTTTATTCATTTTAAGATGCAAAAATGGATCAAGTTAGGTATATTTTTAGGTAAGAAAATACCTTGTTTTTTAGAGCTTACTGTTTGTGAACTTGAATCAGGAAAAGAAAGGGAAGAAAGAAGAAGGAAAGGAACTGAAGGGTAGGGTATGCATGGGGCTCTCATTTGCACGTCAAAACACAAAGGGTGCACGAACGCCTTAATTTAATTTTTTAATTTGTAGGAAAAAAATGTAGTATCGATAATTGTTCCTCTTTGTGGTGAAGTTTGGTAAAAAATTTACCATAAAGACAAAAGAGATATTATTTTTGCTTATGTGAGAAGGAGAGGGCTCCAAAATTGGTTTTAAGTTTGAGATACAAAATGAGTTACCCATAAAATGACCCCCTTTAGTGAGCTTTTAGTCAAAAGGGGTCCTTGAAATTAATCTTAATGAAGCCCTTTGATGAGATACTTTTTCTAATATCGGGGTTACCTATAGGTGAGGCTCCTTGCAGTCTGTCTAGATGGGACCCCTATTAGAGTTTTCTTAGGGATAGAGCTCCTTAAGGTTTATCTAAACAAGACCCTTTGGTGAGATATCTTATTTGTAGGTAATAGCATTGAGGCTTTCTTTGGGATAAGGCTTTGTTTGGTTTATCTAAATGAGACCTTTTGGTGAGATATCTTATCTTAAGGTATGATGGCACCTGGGTTGTTTAAAGGGTGGTAAGAGCTCCTTGTAGTCTATTTTAACGAGACCCTTTGATGAGATATCATTTCCTAAAATAATGGTAGCACTATAGCTATCTTTTGGGATAAGGCACCTTATAATCTATCTAAATAAAATCCTTTGGTGAGATATCCTATGTGAATGGAAGGGTCATGTCTATATTAGGTTAGGCTCTTATTAGATATCCTATCCTAAAGTTCTTAATGGGTTAGGACTCTTATAAGATATTCTACACTAAATTTTTGAGTAAGTGCCATAATTGCTTTTAGCTTGTAAGCAATAACTACTAGTCTAAAGGCCTATAATAATCTCTTGACTTGCAAACTCAATGAATTAGCCATATTCATTAGAGTCAGGCATCAGAGTCTACGAGCTCAACTAGCCTTTTCTTTTCCTTCTTTGGGGTCGATTTCACTTCCTTCCTTTCTTTCACTTGGTCCCATCCTTAGAAAAGAAAAGATTAAAGCATAGCATTCGAGGAGTTTTAGTAGTTTGTCAGTTTTTATGATTGAGGGGTTTTCTTTACTCTTATTTGTTTGGTGTATGTAGATAGGTAGAGATACATGGTATAATATGAAGTGGAGATTGAGAACGACTTATCAATGTGGTAGGGAGTGGTTGGTGACCAATCTAATGTCAATGGCAGTTGGGGATATCTATTTTGCATGTAAAGGATTAAAAAATCAGTTCATAAAGAATTTAGATTTGAAGATGAATAATATCATTGCATTGACTTCAAAGGTAGTACATCTTGTTTGCATCAACATTTACTAGGTCCCTTAAATTTAGACCATCCATTTAGGATAAAATCAATGCTTCTTCAAACAATACTCTTCTTACTACATAAAGGCCCTAATAACTAGGGGCAAACTTCCTTTTAGGATCTTGTGCATTCGGTAGGACCTTCATTACTACAAGTTTCCTTCTGAGAACTGTTGGAGTCATACCTTCCTATTAAAAGCTGTATCATCCTTCGCAAATAGCACTACCCATGGCATAACACAATCAACCTCTTTTTGTTTGATCCTCTTCTTTACCCATTCATCTTTATCTAGCTAAGTTTCAACTAATACCCTAAGAGAAGGTATTTCGACTTCAATTGGCAAAACTACCTCAATCTCATATATTGGAGAGCAAGGTATTGCTTCTGTTGATACTCTAGGAAGTTCTATAGGGCATGAGTGCAAAAGGTAACATCTCATGCCAATCTTTATAGGTCATAGACATCTTCTCAATGATCCTTTTGAGGTTCTTATTAGTGGCCTCTATTGCTCTATTCATCTACAGCTTATATGGTGTAGAATACTTATGAGTGATCCCAGACCGCTGGCATTACTTCGTCAGGAGCATGTTATTGAGGTTCATTCCATTATTTGTAATGATCATCTGTAGCACTCCATACCAAGCAATTATATCTCGTTTCAAGAATTTGATCATTACCCTATTGGTGATGTTTGCATGAGAGGAAGCTTCCACCTACTTTGTAAAGTAATCAATAGCTACTAAGATGAATTTGTGCCCATTTAATGCTTTTGGGTTAATTAGGCTAATAACATCTATGCCCCACATAGAAAATGGCCAAGGTGAGGACAAAGCATGTAATTCTTGAGGGAGAGCATTCACTTAATTGAAATAGACTTGGTGTAGGTGACAGTACCTTACATGCATGATACAATCAGATTGCATTGTAGACTAGTAATAGCCTATTCGCATGATTTTCTAGGTCAACATGTGCCTGTTCATGTGTGGACCACACACTACTTCATGTATCTCTTTCATCAGAGCAACTGCTTCTTCTTCATCCATGCATCTTAACAACATGGTGTCGAAAGATCTCGATACAACGTTGCTCCATTGAGCAAAAAGTGACTTGTTAACCTCTTCAACATTTTCTAGTCTTTCTTACTTGCCCCTAGGTATGTGCCAATATGAAGAAAATGTTGGATATCATAGAACTAAGGCTTCTTATCTTTTGCTACTTCTATTATCAAATAAAAAGTGAACTTATTTTCCATCGTGATCTTTAAAGGTTATACTTCTATTCCACCCGACACCTCAATCATTGACATTAGCATGGCGAGAGCATTTACTAACTGATTCTAGGTTCTTAGTATATATTTGAAGGAGACATCTTCAAATTTCTCTATCAATTCAACAAGGTGCTAATGGTAAGGCACCGATTTTGGATCCTTCGTCTTGTATTCACTCGTTGTTTGAAGGATAATTATAGATGAGTCTCCATACGCCTCCAACTCATGGACCTCCATGTCTATAGTTGCCTTGAGGCCCAAAATGCAAGCCTCATACTTCACAATATTGTTGGTGTAGGAAAATGTAAGTTTAGTTGCAATAGAGAACTAGCTACCTTTGGGGGATATCATTATCACTCCTATTCCACATCCTGCTATATTGGTTGTCCTATCAAAATACATCTTCCACTTGGGGAGGTTTAAATCGTGTTCTGTTGCTAGGATATCTTCATTTGGGAATTAGACTTCCTTATCCTTATATGCCTCCTTTGTAGGGTATTTGACCAATTGATCTACTAAGGCTTGCCTCTTGATTGAATTTTGGTTTACATATGTTATATCAAACTTAGACAACATCATTTGTCATTTAGAGACTCCTCCAATTAGAGCTAGTTTCTTAGCCAAGTACTTGAGGGGATCATGTTTTGTTAATAAGTCTACTATGTAGTATAAAGTATATTGCTTAAGTTAGTGCATTACCCATACCAAGGCACAGCAAGTGCTTTCTATATTTGAGTACTTTTTCTCTCCTTCATTGAACTTCTTACTTAGATAGTAAATCGCCCTTTCTCTTCTTCATCTTTTTACCCCAACATACATCCCATAGACTCTTGGAGGAAAGTGAGATATAAAACAATGGTTGCCTTGGCTTTGAGGTGACTAAAACTAAAGGATTCATGAGATACTCTTTAATTTTGTCAAAGGCCTCTTTGTATTCTTCATCTTAATTTAGAGGGGCATTTTCCCTTAATAATTTGAGCATAAGGTAACAAGTGTTTGTGAGTTACAATATGAATGGGGCAATGTAATTTTTGCCCTAGCAAACCCTTGACCTCCTTAAGTGTTCATGGAGAAGGTAGTTCTAGAATCACCTTCACCTTATTTGGATCGACTTCAATACCTTCTAGTTGTTATGAATCCTAACAACTTCCTTAACATGATCTTAAACATATACTTTTTTAGGTTTAGTTTCAACTGGAACTTATGTAACCTTTTGAATAACTTCCTTAATACCTCTACATGATCCTCATTTTGTTAAGATTTGACCATCATGTCATCTTCATACACTTAAACTTCCTTATGCATTAAGTCATGTAGAAGAGCTGCCATTGCCCTATAATAAGTTGCCCCAGCATTTTTGAGGTTGAAGGGCATCACCTTTTAGCAAAAGATTCCCCATATGGTGATAAAAGTTGTTTTAGTTTTATCTTCTTCAACCATCCTTATCTACTTGTACTTTAAAAAACCATCTATGAAAGAGAATAGATAGTTCCCAACGGTGTTGCTTATCGGAACATCCATATGGGGTAATAGGAAATTAGCTTTAAGAGTAGCTTGGTTTAAGTTCTAGAAATCCATGCATATCCATACTTTCTCATCTTCCTTTAGAATTGGCATTATGTTTGCTACCCATTCAGGGTAATTTGACACTTTAATAAACCTAACCTCTAAACTTAACATTGAATCTAGAATAAGTTCTCCCTTTGACCTGGGTCTTCTTTTATGTCACTTCGTCAGCTCGTCATTGCTAAGAATTCTCCCATCTCAAGATAGATGTTTATTGTTCCCTCATTTTCAAAGCTCTTATCACTTTGCCTTTCTACTTGAGTGTTCGGTCCTTCGCCTTTCAAAATCATGACCCTCTTGTTTGAACATTAGGAGGCAATATGTCTGTATCCCAAACACTTAAAGCACTTAGCTTTTTAGGCCTTGGTGCTGGGTACTTTCTCCTTCTCTACTTTCTTAGTCTTAGCTTGGTTAGGTCAGCTAGACTTTCCTTTCTCTATCCTCTTCTCGAGCTTTTTCTTCTCCTCATACCTGTTAACTTAAGGCTACTATGTTGAGGTCAGCTAGTTAGCCTCTGGTGCCTTCTCTTCCTCTAATGCTCTACTCTCAAGGCTAGGTTGATTAGCTCATCCAATGAATTGAATGGCTGGAGCTCAACCACGTCATCAATTGAATCTTAGACTTTACTCAAGAACTAAAATAGTGTAGTCCTATGGCTCAGCAATCTTGCATCTCATCATCAAGGTCTCAAACTCTTGTAGGTACTCTTTAATAGTGTTTCGACCTTACCTTAGCTATTGGAAACCATGGAGCATCTTTTGTTTGAAGTAGGTTAGCACAAATAGCTGATTCATCAAATGCTTCATAAGCCTCCAAGTTCTAGTTGGCTCTTCTCCTTTAGCATCTTGCTTGGTGATTAATTTATCTTACTAAAGATTGGCATACTCAATAAGGGATAATGAAGCTAGCATGACCTTAGTTTTATCATCACACTCATAACATTCGAATAACTTCTCTACTTAGGGAATCTAGTCAAGGAACTCTTTAGGTTAGTTACTACTATTGAAGATTGGTAGCTTAAGCTTAATGTTGTCAAGTCCTCGACTATATGTTTGGGGCTCATCCCTTACATTCTGAACTGCTTGGTTCACTTCAGATCGATCACTTTTATTAGAGCTCTACTCAGCAAAATCTCTTCTCAGCCTTCGAGCTCCTTGATTCACCTTGAAGTCAATACTTTTGTCATTGCTTCTCCTCGGCTCAGGTTGGTCTTCTCTTCTCCTTAGCTTGACAACTCATCTTAGCTATCATTCATCATTAATAGGTTCATTGGAGTCACTTCCATTGGTTGGTGGTTGGTCTCTTCTTTCACCTCAGTAAACACGTCTATAACCTTTGACTAAACCAGTAAGTTCTTAGATAGAATCAGTGAGATTCTGAATTTAATATTCTAGATTATCAACATGTCGCCTCAAACTCCCATGGGGATTGTCACCATTGATATTTACACTATCTTTAGACATTCTTGTTCGTACAGTAATTTCTATAGAGAGAATCTAACAAATATGTAATACACTCAACTCAAATTAGAACCACCACTAAAACAATTCCCAAAACATTACTGCTAATGAAATGCCACTAATAGCAACCCAAAAATTACTACTACTTAATTTCTGCAACTACCCACAATTGATAAACACTTCTATAACTATAGACAATTACTCAAATTACTGTTACTTGACTCTATAACCTAGTACAAACAGCATAATACCACTATACTACAGGATACGAACAACACACTTCACTACAAAATGATGATTAACATAAATGTTTAAACCATGAATCAAACTTCGAAGAACACTAACACGCATGTCTCCCTAAAGCTCTAATTCTAAGATGATACGATTTTTCGAGTACGCAACAGACTTAAATCGCAAATGAATATTTTGAAGTTCAAGTGGAAATGAGGAATAAGAAATGAAATGGGGATTTTTTGGATGTGAACGTATATGTATATTATGTACCAAGACATAAATACAATTAGGGGTTGAGCTTCAAATGTATTTTGATATGACTTACGAAAACCAAACCAAGGCTTAGGGTTTTAAATGAGGGTTAGATGCAACTTACTAACTTACCCAAATGAAGGGGTTCACCATATTCTCAAGAAGAGGATTGATAAGAATAAGAAAGATTAAAGAGTAAAATGACACTTAATAATCTGAAGCACAAGTTTGCACAGCTTACAAAGATATTAAGTATATTCTTGCTTAAACGAAGGTTTGACTATCCTCTATTAATTACAAATTTTGCTATTTATAATCCATCTTTAAACCTTAGTAGAAAAAATGTATATAAAGTATAAGGCCCTAAAACCTAAAGTAGGCCCATAACTAAAGTTAAGGAAAATATTTACAAGTGTACAAAACTATGCACCTAATAGGGAGGTTGGCATGTAGGTCATCTGAGCTATCCTGGAATGAGTAGGATCCGAACTAGGTGAGGTTGACAGTTGGATGTTTTAGTTTGAGTAGGAGTCGTTGAGGTCCTACAATGCTTGGCTGAGCTTCTTGTGAGGTCAGCCCATAGTTTCTAAGCCCTAAGATTGCTTGGCATTAGTTTTCTCACATTGTATAAAGTTGTTCTTTGTACTCGAGTCTTAGGCTATCTAATCTTTTGGCTTCTTGGCAGTCAATAGATTTAATGCCGAGTTGTTTCTTTTTCACCTCTCAGCCTTCTAGTATCAATACGGCCTCGGATGGGGGAGGTCGGCTTCGATTAAGGATAGATTGGCCTTAGTTTGGAGCAGGTTAGCTTTAGCCTACAACAGGTCTGGCCTTGACTTAAAACAGGTCAGCCTGGGCTTGGGGATCATCTTAAGGTGATTCCTATTAACCCCTAGGTCTATGAATAATAAGTTCAACAATTTGACCACCATAATGGTGAGTTGACTTATGTTGTGTGCCAACTTACCATTAGTCGACCTATGGAAACTATCCATGATTGATAACTGAGCTACTCATGGTAGGCGAAGGGTATAAGGAGCTAGACCTAAGCTAATAATGTTGCGCATAATGACAATGTATACCAATACTAGAATATCTAAGTAGGAAGGATAGATTGAAGAGCTCATAGAAGAATTGATCAATATGAAGTTGAAGAGGATGAAGATGAGGAAAAGTACAATGAAGTACAGGAAAAAGGAACTTGTCCAACTTGAGGACTTAAAAAATGTAAAGTTACAAATGTTGACATACTCTAGGTTTAGTAATGCTGATCATGACACTTGATTGGGGGGATAAGGTTGAAAAAATGTTCAAGTTTCATGAATGTGATGATAATGTAAAGATGAGACTAGCCACCCTTGAGCTTACGGGTTATATTGGCTTATAGTGAAAGAATTTGTAAGCCATTAGGCATAGAGATGAAGAGTGGGAGATTAGAACTTGGAAAGAGATGAGACGAATTATGAGGAGAAGATTCATTTTGCAACCACTATATATAGGATACGTTTAAAAAGTAAAGAGAGTTGAGATAAGGTGGAAGTAGTGTAGACAAGTATGTTAAAGAGTTCTAGATGCTTATGATCCATTATGAGGTTGAGGAGCTAGAAGCTTAGACTATCTCTAAGTTCATTATCGAGCTCTCTTGAGCATATCTCAATCTCTCTAACCTATTTAGGTGAGACAAATGAGAAAAAAATTGAGTAGAAAAAAAGAAGTTAAGCGTAACCTTAAGAACTGAGTTGTTAACAATGCGGTATCGAGGATATTTGAGAAAGGAAAACATTAGGTAAGATGACGAGTGAAACCAAAGGTTTTATGTGCTGAGGTTTGGTCACATAGTTACCCATTGTCCTAATAGAAGAATAATAGTTATCAAAGGTGAGGTGGCAATGATTGAAGTAGACAACATAGATGAGGCAGTTGAAGAGTTGGTAGATGAGTTGCTTGGTAAAGAGGAAGACTTACCTAAGGAAGAGATCTATCAAGCAAGATGAATTCCTGAGTATGGTCGTATAGAGAACCATGAATGTTGCCTCTTTTGCTGTAAATAAGTAGTGAGAGAACCTATTTCACATTGGATGTAAGATGAAAGGAACATTGTTTCCTCTAATCATCGATAGTGGAAGTTGTACCAATGTTGCTTCCATGAATATGGTTCAAAAGGTAAAGTTGTTGATGACTTCTCATCCAAGGCCATACAAATCACATTAGCTTCATGAGAAAGGTGCCTTGCATATAACACAGCAGGCCTTGGTACCAATTTCAATCAGGACTTATTAAGACAAACTGCTATATGACGTCTTCCCTATGTGTGCATCACACATCTTGTTAGGCAGATCATAGTTGTTTAACTAGAGAATTGTTTATGATGGATTTTGGAATACTTGTTCATTTGATCATGAAGGATGAAAGATTATGTTGAAACCACTGACCCCTAGCGTGGTCAAAGATATTGAAGTAGAATTATGTTGATCTAAGAAGAAGGAAGTCTAGTGATGAACCGAGCTGAATTGAATAATAGCTAAGGATGAATACTTTGAGCTTTATGTTGATTCAAAGGTTGTTAGAGATGTAGGAGCAAGAAGTCCTATTACTTACTAGGGTACAAAAGTTGATCGAGGAATTCAAGGACTTATTTCCCATGGACTTGCTAAAAGAATTACCACCTTCTTAGGGAATAGAACATTGTGTTGATTTATAACCAAGAGCTGCCTTGTTGAACAAGACTACATATAAAATGAATTTGGAGTAAGTTGTTGAGCTTTAAAGATAAGTGAACGAGGTTATGTTTGTGAGTTATTAAGTCTATGTGTTAATACCTACATTGCTAGTGTTAGAGAAGCATGGGTCATGGAGAATGTGCATATCACAATTAAGTATAGTACCCAATCTGAGGTTAGATGACACATTAGATGAACTGTATAAGGCAAGAGTGTTCTCAAAGATCGACTTGAAGTCACTCTACCATTAGATCAAGATGTAAATAGGTAATAAATGGAAGATCACTTGTAAGACCATGCATGGATTATCCGAGTAGATTGTTGTTCAAATAAGAACTTGAATGAAAAGTATTTTTTATGATAAACCCCAAGCAAAAGGTATTTCAATGATATAAAAAAAAATGTATTAATTTGAATGAAAGGTATTTTGTTATTGCTAATCAAGCTACCTAGAGTGCAATATAAGAATTCTATTCTTAAAGGTACTTGAGGAGGAAAAGAACCAAATGATGAAAAGTTAGCAAGATCAAAAGTGACTTGAAGAACTAGAATATGTGAAATAAATATTAGTAGTCAATGAAGAATTAGAATTAACTATCACCAAAAGCTAAACAAAAGAAAAGAATAATATATGTCTTCATCAACACTAATTGGAAAACATAAGACATGACTACATTTGTTGATAGTAGATTTCCATCCCTACAACTAGATGCTTGGTACAATGTCATCTTGTTTTAAGTCAAGAGTTACATTAAGTACAATGACTAGACTTCCAACCATGTCTTGCGATGGTCGTTGCTTAATCAGTACCACTAGATCAACATTTTTACTATCGACCTTTTCTTGGAGCTTTAATAGTTCACAATACTTTAGTCGACTAATGTCTTTTAAGGTTGAATCACAAGACCTAACTCATTAAGTTTAAACATTCAAATGTTAAGATAAGGGTACGAATAGTTTCATAATTACCCTAATGATAACTACTCAACTACCCAGTTATTCCCTTGATTTGCACATGACTAAATTTAAGAAATTGCCATGTGCCACCTCATGAAGTTATCAGACATGACTCCTTAAATATGAGTGATCCATTATTGTAAGAAATCTCTAAGCACTCTTACAACTTGCTTACTTCCTTTCACTCTACATACTAAACACTTATTTAACTTAGACATTAGAGTGGCTACACTAGATTACCCTTAGCTTCCAAAGCCTTGCTTTTACTCCTTTGTAGATCATAATCAAACCCGAATTTTAGCTACAATGTCTTAGCACCATCTATGTTTGAATCCCTACCATGGCAGGCAAATAAGAATGACTAAAATCATTGGTGGTGTTATTGCCTCTCATCTACTACTGAAGGGGAGTAGGTAACACCATTAGGGAGATGATCGACTTGTTAGGTTGGAATAACTTTGTGCTAACTTAGCAATAGAAAATTAGGAATTGGCAAGAAAAAATGATGAGATTTTGGACTTGGTGCATACGAGTATGTTACAAGCTATGACTATGAATAAGATGCAAATAGGGTGGAGAATTCTAATGACTCCATTCATTCTCTTGAGTAAGAAGTCAAGCATATCACGACCTAACAGTATCGTCGTCATAGAAGATCGTTGTGTATCGCATAAAGGTCTACTATCAACCCCCTTATTGATTGTAGGCCTTTCATACGACATACAAGGCTCTTTCTACTATACGTTACCACTAGGCCCATAAATAAGTAATATAGAGCAATTTACTAAAATTAACTTCTAAGATATAAATTAATCAAGTAAACATATGGAATCGTTAAGTTCCATACCAAAAGAATATTACAAACAAATGCAGTTCATAAAGGAAACTACATCATAAACTTCAAACTATATTATGAACAAAAATAAAGGTAAACAGTTATCTACAAAAGCTATTACAAAATCTCCTCTTTGCTCCTTGATCGCTTTAACCTGTCTCTACATGAGACTTACCTCAAGCATGCCTCAGCTCGAATGAACGAAGAGGTTTCCTTGCAACCAAAGAAATCTATCGGGGTATAAGCTTACGTTTAGTGAGATAAATACCCTCATCAATATCGCATGGCAGAAATTTATTAAATGCACAATCATATGAATACATGAATAATCAATATGCCAAACAACGCATGTAGTGGCCTAGGAATTGCATACGACTTAGAATTATGCCCCTTATAGTTAGGGTTTGGAGATAATTAATCGACCTAAACCAAAATCCGGGTTTTAGACCTTGGGTTTTATATCATTTGCACTATTGTGTTTAAGCTAAAACAAAACTATATGTATATATATACTTTCTTTACTAAATAACAAATCATATTTTCAAAATCTTAAGTCTAGTGGTTTGGTGGCCTCTACAATCCGCAAACACACACCCAAAGCAGAAGCCATAAGACATGGCCTTTCGCCAACAGTTGGCATCTCTCGATGCTTAACAAGCCTGTTAGCTTAGGATAGGGACTCAATAAAATGATGACATAGTTAGTGCCCAATCCTATAGGAGGCCCTCCTTCTATGAGTCCCTTCTCATCTTCTACGTGAAGTGGCAGTCTGTGTCATTCAAATGCAATTATGGGGAATGCATGATTCATTGAATTTCTTAATCATATAAGTGATTAATCCAGTTTTTCATGGTGATCAGACAATTTCATTCCATACAATTGTACGTATGAATTATCACAAACAATTTCCATTGTTGCATGATTAATAAGCCGTACAATCACAAATTCATACACATGCACTTCCCATATCCTACAAGCATCTAATTTATGTATATATAAGTTTAGGTGCATTTATTCTACAAGCAAAAT
This sequence comes from Lumnitzera littorea, assembly GCA_024138015.1. NCBI lineage: Eukaryota > Viridiplantae > Streptophyta > Magnoliopsida > Myrtales > Combretaceae > Lumnitzera > Lumnitzera littorea. The sequence goes on along the minus strand of JAMXBB010000003.1, from coordinate 62,193,753 downwards.
TAAGTAGACAGTTATCAGGAATTTACTCACTTAGCCATACAAGTCAATTGAAGTAGTTTGGGGGTAAGTAATCTCCAAATGCTGGGTCCCTGGACATCGCAATCATAATACTATAAGGATTTAAAATAAGACTTAAAAAACTAAGCTGAAACTCTTTAAGTTATACTTTTGACTAATTTTAACATTTTTCTTGGTTTCTTACTTAAAGTTTAATTGCGTATAATTTTCTCGTTTTAAATCCAATTTTTATGATCTTATAGTCAATCTTCATCGTTTTCGAGTGTACTTTAATATGGTGTGGTTAGATTTTTGAGATGAGGCATGCAAACTTGCCCATAGGTTAGAACAGTAGCAGTCCTCATGATGTAGAGTGCTTTTGGGGCTCTATTTGGTTAATGGGCTTTTTGATAACTTAGGGAATCCTTTGGGCTTGGGCTTAAGATCTCATTCCAGGTTCAAAGTATTCCTTAAGATCATATTCACAACTTTGATTTATATTCCTAAGGCTAACAACCACTTCTTAGGCTCTTAAGGAGGCTTAAGTTGTTAAATGGGTTTGTTTTTTATCCAAATAAAAAATGGTCACTTTCTTGGGCTTAAGGAGTGTCTTGTGGGCTTCTTGAGAGACTCAAAACAACTTTCATTGTTGATTCAAGTTACTGGTCAGAAACTTAAGGTTGGTTCAACTTGAAATTTGAAGCTCGATTTGGAAGTTTTAAGCTCAGTTTTGAGTTTTAAGCTTGATACACTTATTGTACTTGCTTGGTTGGTATTTTCACTTTGTTTGCTTACTTTTATCATATTTTTAAGTGTCTTTTAGGAATGTTCCAGATCTCGTCGGTTTGAGTATGAGGGCTTCCAACTTCGTTTTCCAACTTGTTTTATCATTTCCTTAAGTTTAGGTATTAGATTATGAACTTAAGCTACTTGTATCCAAATCTTAACTTGATTTCTTTTCCATGAGATAATTATTTAGCTCATACTTTACATGAAAATAGAGGAGCTCACATTTATCATATCTCCCATACCATAGTTCACGTCTTACAAAGTTGGTTTCCTCATAAAACTTCATATGATGAATTTTTCCTTTACTTAAGTGTAAATTTTAGTATGTTTAACTCAATAAAAGTGAGAACAACATCCAAATGACTTCTAAACCCTCACGTCCAGCATGCTTCCCTTGCATTCAAGTTCTCATTTCAAGATTTTCTCAACTTAAAGTCTTCCATTCTAAGTGTTAAATAAGTATCTTTACAAAACACTAACTTTACATGCTCATAATTCACTTTTCATATAAGGGTTTCATGAGTTTGCTTCCTAAGGTAGTCTTAGATGTTCTATCAACTTATGATCATACTCATATCTTCAAGAAATTATGGTCTCTTAACATGAATACTAAACTACTAACACAAGATATACTTACTAGTCCTCAAAATAAAAATATGGTGGTTGTGCACTAAGGTTCCACTTATGCTCTTTGTCTTACTTCCTCCTTCTTGCACCCTTTTTGGAAACTTAAGTTGTGGTCCTTTGAAGTGGGGTTTAAGGAGTGTTCTAAGGATCCTAAAGGAGCTTTGAATGTTGGCAAAAGAAAGACATAAGAAGAAGTTAAATGTCGTGAGTGTGGAAGCTTAGAAAGGTAGTGACAAGTGAAAGATCTTATGGGGTTTTTGTGTTTTCTATTTTGTGTTGATTTCAAAGTGAGAGAAAGGAAGTGAAAATGAAATTGAAAGTGTGACCAATGGGAGAAAGAGTGGCTGGTTGGAAATGGGGTAGGAAGTGTGTTTAATAAGTTTGATTTTGTTGTCTTGTAGCATGTACAAAACTCAATAATTGCAACTCTTGATGATGTAAGCATTAAGGGGAAAATAGTGGAGTGTAAGATAAAGTGATTAATGGATGAAAGACAAGTACATGGCCCCCCTTTTCTTACTTGTACAAATCGGCCATTAGGGTCTCTTTGTGGCATGGAATTGTCTTGTCTCATTTATTAAAGTTAAGCACGTGAAATCTTATGATAATTTGTCCATATGTAGTATAAGTTAATGGGTGATAAGGAAAGTGTCTTATCTCTAGTTTTTGATAGGTTTTCAATTGATCAATGACTCTAACTCTCAATTGATAAGTTATTTAAGGTGATTAGTTGGTCTACTAATTCACATGTAAAGCTTAGACATGAAGATAAGGGAATTGTCTTATAAGAAATTATTTTAGGATTTACTTCTTGAATTATTTTGTAAATGATCATTCAATTATTATAAAATTGTGAAATTTTCTAGAGTTGAATAAAATTATTCAAATTAAATTATTGATTAGTCGCTTAGGGTTAAAAGTCCTTTATTGTTTTAGGGTTTAGGGTCGTAGGTGACTTCAAGGTTCAAAGTTTTTCATGTTCGGGTTTCATTGATAATAGGCTTTCGAATTGGAAAAGTAAGTTCGTTTTTAATTGTGAAATTGAGTTCTTAGTTTAGTTGATCCTTGGGAATGTTCAGGAAGTACTCTTAGTCAAATTATAGGCCTACTAAAAGTAGGGTTTACAACATAAGCAAGAGTAGTATGTGAAACTCAGGCTTTTGCTTTTAAAAAAGTTGATAAGAGTAAAGCCCCTTAGCAAGCATGTTATGTAGGTCCATTGCATGATAGTGCTCTTGCTTCAACAAGTTGAAAATTTGTTCTAAAGAAGAGTCCCTTTGTTTTAGAAATCTTGGAGGAAGTTATTCCTTAGCATATCAAACTTCCACAATTTGAAACGTATGATGGAACTAAGGATCCATAAGATCACCTAGAGTACTATCATACTTTGGCAAAATTATATAGACTATGTGATGTAGCTATGTATCAAGCTTTTCCATCAACCTTACGAATTGTTGCAAGTACATGGTTTAAACACTTGAATTCCAATACAAGAACTTGTTTTGATGATCTCACAAAAGTGTTTCTACAACCTTTCCTTGTAAGCAAGCTCTTGGTTAAGGATTCCTCCATCCTTAACATAATCAAATAGAAATATGATGAGTCTATAAGAGAGTACTTAGCCCGATTTATGGCTAAGATGGTTCAAATCCTAGAGCATGACAGGAGCATCGCCCTCAATGCATTCATTGATGGAATGAAGTCTTATGGTGACTTTTTTAAGTCCATATCTAAGAACAAGCCCAAAAATTTGCAAGTTCAAGACCAAAGCAACATCATATATCATATAAGAGGACAACATCAAAGCTCGACGAGAGATCGACCTAAACGGATTTAACCTAAAAAAACAACAAGAATGATTGAGTGCAAAGGATTGGCTTGGTAACCTTTATGTTCTTTTTTTAGGAGGGGTAGGGTGGTGGGTGGGGGGGGGGGGGTTTAGATACCTTATTTTTGCCTCCTATAGTTTTAGTATTTTTCGACAATAAGGAAAATGGTCCTAATTCAAAAATACAAAAAGGAAAAATAAAAAAAATTAAAAAATATAAAAAAAATTTATTAGGAGAAATAGAATTTTTAGGGAAGTAAAAGTTTTAGGTTGGTTTAGGGTCACAGAATGGGCAACTTCATCTTTAGGTTAGATAGATAAAGTGCACGTATGCAATTTAACAGTTCTAAACGATATTTAAGAATATTAAGTTTCTTTTGAAAATTTAATATTTGAATCAAGGTTGATTTGTATAATTAGTCATGTGATAAATTGAAGATCATAAAACCATTAAATTGGGTTCAATTTGAAAATCTATTTAGGTGCATTAGACTTAATATTGATAGGCATTTTATTTTGAAGAGTCGATCAAGTAGGTTAACATTTGATTTGGATAACAATAAAGGTTAGATTAAAAAAAAAATGAATTAAATTAATAAAAATAAAGAGTTGGAAAAAAAGGCTGATATTAGATTAAGCTAGGCTTAAAGCATAGTATATACGTAGGAAAAACCTTAGTTCGGCCTAGGCAGGAGCCATAAGTGCCTTGTTTTTCTTTATTTAAACTGGTGCCTGTTGTATATGTGTGCTCCAGGTGTGTCACACGTATGTAAACATTGCTAATTTCTTAGAATAGGGGTTAGAAGATAATAGATTCTTTCAAAAGATACCTTTAGTGTTGGCAAGACAACTAATCTTGAACTTAAAAGGTTACACATAAAAACTCTAATGCAACCCCTAAAACCCTAAATGGTAGTCTTAACTTTAGTTTAACCCCTACACTTAAAAGCCCTAAAATCTTATAAAGAAATGCCAATGATTAACGATAACTCTTAAGCTCAACCTAATCTAACAAAACTAACCCCAAACCTTAATGGAAAAGAGACTATTTGTAATACTCTAAGATTTCGAGTTTATACGATTACTCTAGGATCTAAGCTCTTAAATTTGGGGTGTCAAGCTATGTTATCCATTTAAATTCAAACTTCTTAATAAGGTTAGAAAAATTAGATGAAGTAATTTAAGTAAAGTCAATTTCTCAAAATAAGCTATATAAAAATATTAATTTAAGAAAACATTAATTTATCACTAAAGTTGATAAATATTGAAAATGTGAAATTTGAGCATTTAGATATAGCGAGAAATTAGAGATAAGTTATTTAACCTATAAAAATAATAAATGAAGTTGAATTATATGTAATATATATGTATTAATGTAGAATATGCATTATTTGTATTAAATACATATATAGAATAATAAATTATTATTAAGATAAGGTAAATTAATATAAAATAAAGGAAAATTAATAAAAAAAATGAAAGGATAAGTCATCCCGTGATGTGGTAGCCTATGGTTAATTACAATTGATGAGTTAAAAGGGAAAAAAAAAAGAAATTGACACCTCATACATTGAAAAATCAAGAAAATGAAACATGTAAGTCACATGTTTAATTTTTATTAATCCTAATCCATTTGGAAAATATAAATAGGGCATACACACTTAAAAAAAAATTGGAAGTTTGAAAATAGAAAAAAAAAACACTCAAGAAAATTTTGAAAAAAATTAGAAGAAAACAAGAAAATTAGAGCAAAAATAGGGCATAGATTTGATCTAGAGTGGCTCAATAGGTTATTGGAGTCCAATTGTAGTGGCCATTTGGGGTAAAGGAAAGCACCACCACAGGAGGTATTTCAACAAGGTTAGGTGGCTAGTGGCAGTTGGTTCAAATTAACTAAATTTTCGACTGAAACATTGTAAATTTTGTAAAAATAGCAAATGCTATTATTTAAATATGAAACTTAGCTTTTTGGAGTTATTTTATGTGTAGATTAATGTAGTAATTTTATTTTAGAAAAATAATTATTGGAAATATAAGGTCCTTAAGAAATGGCTCTGTTTGGATGAAAATTGAATTAAATTTTAGAAATATTAAATAATATCCTTTTAAATTAAAAATTAGTATGTAACATACATAATATATCTATTGAATTGTCGTAACAAGAATTTTTAAAAATAATCATGTTTACTATTTATTGTAATTATGTTGGATAAAATTGACAGTTTTACTGTTTTATTGAATTAGTTAGTTTTTAATAATATCAAAGTATGAGCCCTATGTATTATGATTTTTGGAAGTTTATAATGACATTTGGAACACTTTATTTATATCTTGTGATTAGATTCACTTATTTGTTCGATTTTCACTAATCTTAAGTTAAAATAGCTATTTTCGTAAAAATAGATGATAGCCAGTTTAGTATAATTCATGGTCAATAATTAAACTACATGTTTTTGTGAGTCTATAGGATTTTTCTTGGAATTAATTGAGATTGTACATGATTTATTATGTATTTTCATGATATAAACTTATACATTAGCCTAATATATGATATAGTCATTAGTCCTAGTGAAATATTTGTTGAATTTGTAAAGGAATGATATTTTGGGGACATAATAGGTGCTATTCAGTTTGGGAAATACGAAATTCTAGGATTTTTTATTTAGATGGTTTATTTGAGATAATTATGAAGTTATATTAATATACGGTTGAATTGATAATACGAAAACGTATTTTTAGACATTTGACAATATTGATTAATCATGATTCTTAAGATATCTTAATAGTATTCAAAATAATGATCATGACGATATAAAGTTTATTAAAATTGAATAAGAAATGACTAAGATACAATTGAAATAAGCTTGGAAATGCAATAGTGAAAACGTATAAGAACTTAGTATCGACCAGTAGTTGACTTAGGGTCTGTGTGTATTTTCCTAGGTGTGATAGGTGAGGAAAGACCATATCGTGAAGCTTAGGATTTTACACCACTATTAAGCTTGAGTAAGTAGATATTTCTATTTTTGTACAAATAGACCTATCTTTACTTGACTTGGAGTCACTTGTGTTGTGAATTGTAATAATGTGTTAGATTGACTGAATACATGATTCTATTGAATGTGTGTTGACTAAGAGAAATGTTTCCTCATATATGACTGATTCATTGATATGTGTTTTTGTTTGAAAAACTTAGAAACTGAATTGTACTTTAAGGCTTTCGCTTAAGTGAACCCTATGAGAAGGAACATAATATAAAGCTGAGAAATAAAGCCAAAGTTGAGATAGTTGAATTGTTTATAACGTAGAACTTGAGATTCGTACCTGATAGTAGGCCATTGTATTGTTCACTGCATTCACAGCATAGCATGAAAGGACTTATGGGTCGAGTTTCTAAAAGCTTTAAAACTATTAAGTTGGCTTTTGAGCATATAAAACTATATTGCTCAACTTACTCTAGCTATGATGTATGACCGACTACATATTGGATTTTTAAGCTGTAGTGGATGGTTTTTGTTGGGCTTCCTACTCCCAGGTAGCTCCTTGTTGCCCTAGGTTCCTAGATGTAATATCTAGATGCTTAGTTATGTCGACTAATTGGAAAAGTATAGGATATCGGTATTGATGCATGTTACGTACGTGAGCATAGCACGAATTTCTTGCATAAACAGTTTGCATTGGTAACTTGGATTATGAAATTGAATATATTATGGTATTGATCTAAGTGAATATGTATTGTACTTGTTCTGTGTTTTGTTTTATGCACTCTTACTTAGCTTATAGAGAGTTGAGAGGATACTTATGTATCCTTAAGTTATGAAGAGAATTGATAGGATAACATTAGTTGGGGGAAAAAGTCTTTTGAGATTTCTTAAGACAGAGTCAGTTGCTTTGAAGAAGTCTTCCAATATTTTGTTCTTATTTCTATAAAAGATCTGTACATTTAAAAAAATAATACTGTATTTTAGGTTTGAATAGGTTTGGCGGATGTACTTTTTGTATAAACAGGTATAAAGCTGAGCTCTATTGTAATACTCTGTTGAAATACTTCTTTGTTACAAATAGAACTTTTGTTGTGTATAAATAGGTATTTTTGTATGATGGTACATCTTGTGCTATGTAGAGATGTGATGCTATTAGTCGAAGCTTATGAGAGATCCTTGAAACCATAAAGGGTAAGCTAAACCAAAAATGAATATTGATATAGATAACCTTAACAATGAATTTGAAACCTTAAAATGAATACTGAAGCCCTTAAATGTACCTTTGAACACCAAAATCCTAATTGAAACCCTAATTCATGCAAGCCTTTAAATTGTAAAACCTTAATTTGTAGTCAAAAGCCTTAACCCAATGTCGAGCCTGAATTTTTCAGTTTTCTTAATTTTTAATTTGATTTCCCATTTCTTGATTAATACTAAATCTTAACCCATTCAGTATTAATTCTTGACTAGAGAAATTAGGAAATTCCAATTCTTAAAAAAAACTTTTGGAATCATTATCGGATTGGAGTCGAAAAAAAAAAAAGAATCATAGTCAATTAGGTGGATTGACTACAATTTAGTTACCGGTCTTTGATTTCAATTTGATAAAAATTAGAGGGTTTAGAATTCGGAGGCTAACCTATTAAACTTTAACAGTTACCACTATTTATTTTTCGAAATTAGGTTTATTCATCAAAATAGTTCTTTTTCAATTTTTTAAGAGAAACCAAAAAACTAAAAGAAAAAAGATCTAAGTTTCTACAGATTTTAACGTTGTCTCGAAAGTGCTTATGTAGCCACTAGTCGAGATTAGATGACCGTAGTTTTTTCTTAGAAAAACTTTATTAGGTTGGTCCTTTTTACAAAAAACAATTTGGTCATATTTATATTTTTATTAACCATTTTATTTTTATTAAGAAAAATCCCTAAAAGCCTAATTTTTATTCCTAAATTAAAAAAAAAAACCCTAAAAACCTAATATTTGAAAACTTCCAAATTAAGATTTTTAATTAAAAAAAATAGCTAATTAATAAATTTTTTTATTTTCAAGAAAAACCCTAAAAACCTAAAAATGCGATTTTTATAAAATATGCAATGTTCTACTTGACAAATCTTTTATATAGGAAAGATGCTTAAAACATGAAAATGAAAAATTCCTAACTATAAAAAATGATACCTAAATTATGGAAAATATGCCTAATTATACGAAAGATATCCTAGTCATGAAAATGATATCTAAACCATGAAAAAAAGCCTAACTATAAAAGATGTTTAAATCATAGAAAAGATACTTAATATAGGAAAGATATCTGAACTAAGGAAAAGATGCCTAACTATATGAAAGATATCTAAACCATAAAAAAGACGTTTAAACTATGGAAAAGAAGTCTAAACCATAAAAAAGAAGTTTAAACTATAGAAAAGATGTTTAAATTATAGAAAATAAACCTAAACTATAGAAAATAAGCCTAAATTATGGAAAAGATGTCTAGTCGTAGAATAGATGTCAATTAAAGATTTTTTTTTTATTTTATGAAAATCTGAATAAGTGACAAAATGATCTTTTTATCTAGAAAACCCTAATAGGCCTAATGTAATTTTTTAAAATTAATACAATATGCAAAGGATGAGATTTTGTAAAATATGAGATTTTATAAAAATGCCATTGTAAAAATATGAAATCTAAAAAAAAAAAAAACAAATTTAACTAAAATTTAACCTAACATATGTTCACTAGACACTAAGATTATGACTAACTACTAACAATTAATGACGTGATGAAAATAAAGAAGTTAGTATAATTCTTAAAAATAACTGTGTATAAAAATAATGAAATAAAAAAATTGCACTAAATGAAATAAATAAATAAAATAAACTATAGACAATAATTATAAACCACTACTATGTACTTACAAGGTAAAGCATACAAAGTTGAGGAAAAGGAATGGATTAAATCTCTAGTCTTATTATGTGTACAATTGTGGAATTGGTCTGAGGAGTGGGTTCGAGTGTGTTTTTAGCGAATGTGTAATTGAATCCTTAGCTCGTGCTGTGTAACCCCTATTTATAAGAATCGAAAACAAATCTTTTGGATCAAATCAAATTGATAAAGATTCAAAATAGATTCGAATTTTATAAATCTTGATTTTATTGGATTTAACGTTATCGTATTATATTTGCTTTTTTTTCAACAAGTATTTAGTCAAGATTCTATCTAATTAATCTTTTTGAATTTTTTTTTTCTTTTTTAGTTTTTTTCTCTCTTTTTTTGACATTTTCTATTTTTTTTTCTTTTTATCATTTTTCAATTTTTTTTATTTTCTAAATTAGGATCTTAAAAACAAAGATTAGAACTACATAGGGGTAAAAATGGGATGTCTATTGTTGCCCCTCTTTGCGGTAAAGTTTAAGTAAAATTTGTCCATAAAGATAAAAGAGACACCATTTTTACCTTGGGACTAACTCTGTCTTAAGAAGTGCAACGATTAGCTAACTATCATAGGGTTGGTCCGTTGGGGATTTGGTGACAAAAAAACTTGAGAAGAACAATGGTGAGGGTGGTGTCCTTGTGTGTTAGAAAAAACCCTAAGAGTACTAAAAAGAGGGTAGCGCCCTATGAGCTAGCTATTTTAAATGAATAGGTAAAGTGCTCCTTAAGCTATCTAAAACCCTAAAAAGATATTGAAGACTTGGTCGTACCCCTTATGGGTTGACTTACCAAGACAGGTGAAGTACTCCTTAAGCTGGTTAAGATCTCAAAGAGATATTAAAGACTTGGTGGTGTCTGTTACAACTTGGAGGACGGTCTAGTCATGGCATATGCTATATATAGCATGAAGGACCACGGATTGGCTACCCTTCCAATCGTGGACCCTTCATACAATATATAAGGCTTCTACAAACATTAGCTTCCTAAAGGCAAACAAATTAAGATAATATCATAGCATACTCATATATATATATATATATATCATTTAAACTATAAAGTTTACACTAAGTTAGGATCTAGTACATTAGTAGCTATAACAAAGTCAAAATGAAATACAGATAAAAGTTTATATATTAATGTTCTCTCGATGCTTTGAATGGCTTACTCCTGCCCAAAGTATACATGCTAACCTTTGGCATCCTACGACCAACGTCTATGAAAAGATAATCCTGCATCAAAAGTCTAAGAGGGTGTAAGCTAACGCTTAGTGAGTAAAACCCTCAGGCACACCACAAGCAAGTTATAAATACATTAAATTCAATCATATGAATGAATGAGCAAACAGCGTGCCAAGCAATACGTACAATTAACTTGTCATTATACACAACTCAGATTTAACACCCTCTAAAGTCAGAGTTGGAGTATATACGGCACCAATTAGATTTGGGTATTATACTAGAACTTATTTTCGACGAAACTCCATGTTTTGTATTTAAACAAAACAAATCTTTTATTTTCACAAAAAGCAAGTTTTAAATATAATTGTGAGTAGGCTCCTGCAGTCTACACTTACCCTTAAACGGAGGCCTTTAGACTCAATCTTTAATCGAATGGTTGGTGCCTCCAATACCTAGTATTCTTGCAGGCCAAGGTAAGGCCTTATTATATGTGTGTACCGTACAAAACCAATATACTTATAAATAACAACCCCCGTATATCCTCTCCTTACATCCATGTAATGTGATGGCTGGAATTAGTGTATATGCAATGCACATTCCAATTTCTTTTTATCAATCGAGTATAGTTAAATTCGATTAGGGTATGACCAAACAATAGCACATACAAGCATTATCTATGCTACTCTGCAACAAACAATCTGTTATCGGTATTTAAAGTAAATTCACAATTCAGCAAACAATAACACACAAGCATTTCCTAACCCTACATAACATTCAATTAACAGAATCATTTAAGTTCACTAGGTATAAACACATATAAGTATGGAATCATAGGGTAAATAGTCATTTGGCCATGTCACTTCGTGCTCTAATCATAATAATCGATCGAAAGATCCATACCTTCGTCGGGATCACTTGATTATTATGAGATAGTAATGATAATAAGTAATTTAGTTAACCAGTAATTCCAGATATCTATTTACCTAATTCTACTTAGTTTTTATCCGATTAAACTTGATTGTTAATTGTATATAACTTTTTCATTTTATCTTCAATATTTATAAGCTTATAGTTGTTTTTCATCGTTTTTGAGTATACGTTCACATGGTAAGGTTTATTTTGGATGTTAAGACCCGTGTTTTACCATATGGATTTAATTTATTAAAATTTTAATTATTGAAGCTTGAATATTCTTATTGTCTATTTTTATATCTTATTTTAGTACTTTATGATTTAATTAACCATTAGGTTCCTATATTTTGATAACTTTGCATTATTATTACAATTTTATGTACTTAAATGAGGTTAACTCAAATTGATATGTATGTTATGGGCTTATAGTGGTTTTGGCCCACATATGTATACATGTGTATATATTATATTTTATTATTATTTTATAATACCATTTTATAGTATTTTAAGTAATTATGTTCTAATTTACTTATGTATAACTTTTATACTTATGTACTTATATATTCTATACGTAGTTATGTGTATGTATACATCTAATACACTTGAATGTATACTTGTATACTTGTACATATATCCGTATTTATACTCATACATAGACCTATACATATACCTGTACTTACATATAGTGGTATACGTATTTTAGTACATATTTTCTTATGTCCTCCATACCCCTTTTAGAAATCTTCATAAAATTCATATTTTTGCTTGTTATGGGCTTAATTAGTAAGTCATATGTATGTACACTTAGTATTCTCTTTATTTTAGGTTATGTACGTAAATAGTACTCATGTATAAGGATATCTATACTTACGTGCAAGTAATTTTCCTATTCTTACCAATATGTATGTATAGTTACACCATGTATTCTACTAAAATCCATACGCAAATATTTCACATGGATCCACATAATATATGTAGTTATGTATTTCTACTCCTGTACCTAAATATTTCTATACTTGTAAGTATGGGTATAGAGATTCCTATCTTCAATAACATAATTTCAAAACTAACATAACATATACAACTAATTACCAATTAAGATGATAAGAATCATAGGAAAACATACCTTTTGGTCCTTGTAATATATATGGAAGTGTTAATTTATATAGTATATAAAGAGTTGTTGAAATATGGAAATAAATTTGGAAAGTTGGAAGGGAGGAAAGGGAAGGGGGGGTGACGGTTTGGGTATGGGGAAGAAAAGGGATTTTACGTTGTGTCAAATTGTGTTTTATAATTAAAATAAGTGGGGCCTAGAATTCTCCAAGTGTGGCGACAAGAAGAAGATAAGAAGAAGAAAAAAATGCATGTGAAAAATGAGAAAAACTTTAGAAAAGAGAAGAATTTTCTAGTTGAAAGTGACATTTGTTAACTTAATCAACATTTGAATATTTGCTCAAATGTTGACTTAGTAAACTCTCTTAAATTTGTATGAAATTAATATACAAAATAAGAAAATTAAGGATAATTAGGATAAAATTTAAGGAAATGATAGGAGATATGGAGTTAAATGAAATAATTAGTAAAAATAGCTATTGGAATCTTTTTATAGATATTTATATCCCCATATAAAATTTAGCATCATGTTTAATGTAATTAGCATGAAAAACACAATTTATAATACTAACATTGCTTATATGTAGTGTAAACATTAACTAAGCACTCAAATATATATAATACTAACTTAGTTATATACCTATGAGACTAACATGATCTATAATGCAATATCTTGGTTTCTAATAAATTAAATTAGTACTGTATACATTTATGAATAACTGAAAGTTATCTTGATCATTTGCTAATGATTTTGTATGATTTGGCATGTTACTCAAGATATATTATCAATTAGGATTTTAAAGTAGATTATAGTGAATTAGTGCTTTTATATTCTTAAAGTTATAGGTTTAGGGTTTTTATCACTTTCGGGAGCAATCTCTAGTGTTTACATATATTTAGGATTTGAAAAAAAATTTATATGTGATTGAATCTTTGATTATTCTTTTACGATTTTTCTCTTAACTAGCCTTGTTGACTCTTAGAGTCTTCTAACACACTAGGGTCTACTTTAGCTATTATGTTGAAATTTTTAGGGGTTTACAGTGTCTCCTATGGGCTTACTAACCAAGACGGACGAAGCGTTCCTTAAGATGGCTAAGACCTTAAAGAGATATTAAAGACTTGGTCATAACCCCTATAGGTTGACTAACTAAGATGGGCGAAGCGCTTCTTGAGCTAGCTAAGATCTTAAAGAGATATGGAGAACTTAGCCGTGCCCCCTATAGGCTGACTAACTAAGGCGAGCGAAGCGCTTCTTGAGCTCGCTAAAACCTTAAAGAGATGTTAAAGACTCAGTAGTTCCCCTTATGGGCTGACTAACTAAGATAGGCGAAGCGCTTCTTGAGCTGGCTAAGTCCTTAAAGAGATGTTGAAAACTTGGTTGTACTCTTTATGGGTTGATTAACTAAGGCGAGCAAAGTGCTCCTTGAGTTGGTTAAGACCCTAAATAAATGTTAAAAACTTAGTTGTGCCCCTTATAGGCTGACTAATCAAGGTGGGTGAAGTGCTCCTTAAGTTGGCTAAGTCCTTAAAGAGATGTTGAAGACTTGGTCGTGCCCCTATGAGCTACTTAACTGAGATGAGATGGGCGGAGTGCTCTTTGAGCTGGCTAAGACCTTGAAGAAATCTTGAGGACATGGTTGTACCCCTTATTGGCTGACTAACCAAGACGGGTAAAGCACTCCTTAAGCTGGCTAAGACTCTAAAGAGATGTTGAAGACTTAGTCATGCCCCATATTGGTTAATTAACCAAGGTGGGCGAAACACTCCTTGAGCTGGTTAAGACCCTAAACAAATGTCAAAAACTTAGTCGTATCTTTAATGGGCTGACTAACCAAAGTGGATGAAACATTCCTTGAGTTGGCTAAGACTCTAAAGAGATGTTAAAGACTTGGTTGTACCCCCTAGGCTGACTAACCATGGTGGGCAAAGTGCTCCTTAAGTTGGTTAAGACTCTAAAGAGATATCAAAGACTTGGTCGTACTCCCTATAGGCTGACTAACCAAGGTAAGCAAAGTACTTGTTGAGCTGGCTAAGATCCCAAAGAGATATTGAGAACTTGGTTGCATCCCTATGAGCTGACTAACCAAGACAAGACAGGGGAAGCGCTCCTTAAGTTGGTTAAGTCTTTAATGAAAATATGGATGGGGACCGTGCTCTATGAGCTCGATAGAACCTTAATGAAGATATTGATAGGGACAGCACTCTATGAGCTGGCTAGATCCCTAAGAAAATGAATAAGGGGTAAGCACCCTATAGACTTGCTAAAACTCTATATGGCATTTGAAAAAGGTAAAATCGAAGGACATGATCGATTCGAAAAAGCTATTGATTTGAGAAATTTACAAAGGAGGACATTGGTGAAAACTATTTATAACAAAAAAGGCATTAACGATAAGGTTCTTTATTTTGAAAAAGGATTAATGGACATAAAAAACTACACTAGGGAGAATGACTTAATTATTAAATGACATGAATTGAAGATTTAGTCAATTGGGCCTACATGGATGAAAAAACTTGTAACAAGCCTTTACCTTCTTTCCCTCTTTTTCCTTTATTCTATCTCTCTTCTTTTTTTTTTGTTTCATTTTTTTTTCTTGGAAGTCTACTAACGGATACAAATTCTTATTTAAGAAACAAGTATTATAACCATCCCCTTTCAAGGTAACCATGTAGGGTGTCTCATATCCGTCCTAGTTTCTAGCCTTGATATTGAGCTTCTTGGATAGGCCTTAAACATTCATTTTCTAAGGAAATGGTAACTCATGATTGGTTTATTCAAAGAGGACTTCCTTTTGTACTCTCGGTCTAGATTTCGCTCTTGACTACTATTCCAAAAATTACAGTCCAATTTACAAATGATATACTTTGATCAATGAGTTAGGTCTTTTTGGGTTCAATATTATGAATCGAGCTTTTGGTTAAACATTTTCAAAAGCGATTAATGAGAGGGCCCATTTTGAAAGAAATACTCTTATCCAACTCAAGTATACAAGTCAAGAACCCTTAGGAAAAACTAGATGTGTGATTGCCTCAATTTCAAAAATAATTTTTATTAAAGATAAATTACCCCTCAAGATTAGAAGAGCTTTAAGTAAGGAGGTATTGTGGGTAGGGAGGTCTTAGGTTTGAGATTTAAGTGGATAGAAAGGTTTTATGTTCATGACTTGGAGTGTGATTTCGAAATAGATATAGGGTTTTGTGTTGGGAATGCAATTCTGAAATGAATATGGGGTTTTGTGTTGGGAATCCAATTCTGAAATGAATATGGGGTTTTGTATTTATGGTTGAGAATGTGATTCTAAAACGAATACGAGGTTTTGTGTTTGTGGTTGAGAATGTGATTTTGAAATGAATATGGGGTTTTGTGTTTTTGATTGAGAATGCGATCTAAGACCTTGTGTTTTAGAGCAACTTAGGCTTCTAGGCTTTCTTTGGTTGGGCTCTTATCAAGCTCGATGTTTGGGCCTTTCTTCCTCTTTCTTCTAGTTTTTTTCTTTTCTTTTTTTTTTCTTTTTTTCCTCTTTCTAACTTTACATCATTATTTCTTCCTTTTTTCTCCCTAAAAGTAATTATCACGTTTATTGAGTCTTTGTCTTTAAATGACTCAAGGCCCTAAATCCATGGGTTTCAACTGTATGAACTCAGGTAAGGTATGTATGGTCTTGAAATATTTGGAAAAGTATTGACTCTTCTTCAAAGGGAACAATTTATCTAAAACAAAAGTTATCCTTGAATTGTTATTACTAAGGTAAGACAAACTAATTTTATCCTTCTCTCGTAATCAATGACCCTAACTTCCGAATTACCCTATTTTAAGGTGGTTCTTAATAGGGTTTATATTGAAAGGACTCTAAATCAGTCCAACAAGGTTAACAAAGGGTAATTGTGTTTGGGATTTGAAAATGAAGTGGACTTCTTTTAAGAAATGAGTCTAAAAGTCCTTTATCATTATGTCACTAAAGTCTCAAAGTGTTTAAGGGTTAGTGTATAGGATATAACTTACCTCTTTTCATTCTAAACTTTTTAAAAGTGACTTACCAATTCCTTACATAAGGATTGATTGACCTTAGGGTAGAGACTGACCTTACTCCCCAATTCCTTGAAACATACCATATTGTGAAATAGTAACTTTCACTTGATATGAGTTCAAAATGGAATTTCAATGACTTAATACCTCACACCTTTCATGTTCTTACCTAAATTTCCGTAGACTTATTGGTTCATATGCCTCTTAATTTCCATATGTGATTTCGCACCTGGTTCCTTAAAGTTCAAATGGGTCGGTATTGATGACTTTTGAAGTGGAAGGGACTAAGGAATTGCCTTTTTTGTTTGTATCGGGGATTGAGCTCAAGATAGTATTTCATGGTCTCGTGTTTTGACTTGGTTCATGTTTAGACTAGATGGATCGGGGGTTTTAAGTTGGTTTAGCTACCTCGATGGACTAGGGGCTCATGTTTGGTTGGTGACCTTAACAAGCAATGTGGTTCATGTTTGAGTTAGTTGCCTTAATGGGCCAAGTGATTATGTTTGTCTTGAGTCCTAAAAGGATTTATAACCGTTAGCATATTTCTTTTTTTCTTTTTAAAGAGAGAGAAAAAGTTAGGGCTTTTACGTTACAAAGACCAAGTAATGAAATTGAAGATGGGAAATTGCTTTCTTAGGATTCTTTATATAGGCCTTGACTCGATCTAACCATACCTAGAAAAATTAAAATTACAGTCATAACTTATTCTAAACTTTACATGGAATTATTACAAGATATTTATAGGAAAATATTAAGAAGAGACTATACAAGGAAAATATAAGAAAATATAACTTCATAACTGTCCTTATCCATTTAGATCCACTACATTATGGGTTCTTGTAATTTTCTTTTAAAAAGGATTTCATGTATGCAAAGGGTGGGTTCTAAAGGTCTTTAAGTTCTACAACCATCGCATTTTTCAAAGTAATGGTTCTGCGGTCACATGTGAAGTTGAGTGGGATAGCTTGATCGGCCCTAAAAGGTAGTTACCCCATAACATCCGAAGCTTATATAATGGTACCCCTCCTCTTCTCCTAAGGTCCTAAGACGACATGGTTTGATCATATCTATCATGCATTTATGATGCAGAAAATAAAATAAAATAAAGAAACCCAAAAACAACCCCCTAAATAAACCACAACAAAAAGTGTTAGTACAAAAAGAAATAAAATAAAAAATAACTTACTTAAGTCTTTTTTTTTTTGAAAAATAATCCTAATTTCGGTAGATTATAGTGGCTAGCCCTCTTGATGGCATCTCCAATGGAGTTGCCAAATTGTCGAGCTTGAATTTTTCGGTTTTCTTAATTTTTAATTTGATTTCCTATTTTTTGATTAATACTAAACCCTAACCCATTCAGCATTAATCCTTGACTAGAGAAATTAGGAAATTCTAGTTCTTAAAGAAAGACTTTTGGAATTGCCACCAGACCGGAGTTAGAAAAAAAAAAAAAAGAAATTGTAGTCAATTAGGTGGACTGACTATGATTTAGCTACCAATTTTTGATTTAAAAATTAGAGGATTTCGAATTCGGAAGTTAACTTATTAAACCTTAATGGTTACTACTATCTATTTTCTGAAATTAGGTTTATTAATCAAAATAATTCTTTTTTAATATTTTTAATAGGAATAAAAAAACCAAAAGAAAATAAAAAAAAAACACCTAAGTTTTTACAAATTTTAATGTCGCCCCGAAGGTACCTACTATTAATAGTCAGTTTTCGTTCATTTGACACTCGGCTTTTTGTTTATCGAGAAGCCGCATAATCAACTCTCTCGGCATTCATATCGCTTAGATGATGCACAACATTTATGCCGAGTATAAAAAGTGCTCTTGGTTTGAATTTAAGTCTGGCGTAAACCTCCTAGTTTGAATTTAAGTCTGGTACAAACAATTATCATAAGCACAGTTATATTACGCAACCACCTACTACTCTTACATATGAGGGTAGATGTCAAGTCAAGAAGTGTCCACATGTTTTAATAGTTATCTCGACAACTACCTTGGACACTACAACAATCTATAAATACCAAAAAGAAACTCTGTAAGAGTCTTCACTCTTCTTATTCACATACTTACTCTACTAAGTTATCTTATGACTTAAGCATCGAAGTGGCTGTACCAGACTGGCCTCAGTACTAAATATTTCACTTTCTTTTGTAGCATTTTTCCTCATCCTAAAATTCACCAACAACATTTGGTGCCATATGTTTTTCTCTAAATATGACAACATGGTTAAAACTAGAATGACTAGAAGTGTAAGTGCCAGTACTTCCTCCTACCACCCTGAAGGAGGGAGTTAGTATGTTGATGAACAACAATTGGCTTGACTCAAGCAACTTTGTCTTAATTTAGCTAAAAAAAATTTTGAGTTAAATAAAAAACACGAACAAATCCTTGACCTTCTTCATAAAAGTTTTCACTCGAATAAGGACAAAGAGCATGGTGATCATGATGCCAATAGTGCCGACGATTCCATTTATTCACCTGAATTGCCAAAAGAGCAAGTTAAGGTTCTAGTGAGACCTTCAGTTCTTACTTTCAAGAAGATTGATAAGGGCAAGCAACCGCAGCATGTACATCATGTGGGACCCTCGCATGTCAGCAACCCTATTACAACGACTAAACAGTTCCAAATCACGAAAAGTCATTTCCTCCTAGAGATTTTGGAAGAAGTAATACCTTGGCACATTAAGCTTGCCTAGTTTAAAATATATGATGGGATAAAAGACCCTGAATACTACTTAGAGTACTATCGTACATTGGCCAAGTTGCATGGTTTAAGCAACGCGGTGGCTTGTCAAGCCTTTCCCTTAACCGTAACGAATGCAGCCAGCATATGATTCAAACACCTGAAACCACATACCATTTCATGTTTCGATGAACTAGTAGAGGTGTTCCTTTAACATTTTCTTACTAGCAAACTTCCTGTTAAGGACTCTTCAATCCTTAACACCATCAAACAAAAGTTCAATGAGTCAATCAAGGACTATTTGGCTAGATTTATGGCCGAGATGGTCTAAATCTTAGAACAGGATATGAGTATAGCCCTCAACATTGTAATCGATGGAGTTAAACCTCATGGAGACTTTTTCAAGTCTCTCACAAAGAACAAGCCGAAAACTTTTGCTGAGTTTAAGGCTAAAGCCACCTCATACATCCTATAAGAAGACAAAATAAAAGTACGGTGAGAGACTAATCAGAGTAGAGGAGATGGAAAGAGTGATAAATGAAAAAATGCAAAAGATAGACTTAGCACGGACAACGACAACAGTTTAGATGTTAAGAGAAAGAGACTGAGGATACCGACATTCACATCCCATACACTTGTAAATCGTCTAATCTCGAACATTTTGATGGAAGTACATAAGGAGAGTAGTGTACTTTAGTGGCTAGAAAGAATGTGAGGGAATCCTTCAAGAAGAAATTTGAACAAGTATTGTAATTTCCACTGTAACAGGATCATAATACAGATGAGTGCATTCAATTCAAGAATGTAATTGAAGATGTAATATAACGCGAGCACCTATGAAAATTTTTAGTGCATGATGCTAAAAGAATTGAAAGACCGTCTCAGAGGAGAAGAGATGAACAAGAGGATGACATTCGACCATAAATGGCCGTGAGAGATGCAAGGGATGTTAATCCTACTAGAGCACCCAACAAAATGCTAAGAATTACATTTGCAATATTCACAAAAAAAAGGTTAGGATTGACAATACAATATCTTTTAGAGAACAGGATTTTGAAGGTATCTAGAGGTTGCATGATGGTGTACTTGTCATCAATGCGAGAGTCGCCAACTTTGAAGTCAAGAAGATTCTTGTTGATACAGGAAGTTCAGCTAATATCATTTTTCAGCATGCCTTCGATCAAATAAGGCCTAATATCAAAGCGCAGCTGTGGTCTTACAAGTATGACCTCTATGCCTTCAATAATCAACCTATCTAAGTAGCTGGAGTTATCTCTTTACCGATATAGATATGGGATGATGAGCATGTTGTAAAGGACAAAGTGGATTTTCTCGTTGTCAAATATTGGTCCCCCTACAACATGATAATGAGACAACCATGCCAACATTTATTCGACATTGTCCCATCAACGGCACATCTAAAGGCTAAGTTTTCTACTCCTATAGGGCTTTGTATGTGTAGAGGGGATCAACAATTGGTATGGTCCTTATATATAAGGGCCTTGAGACGAGAGGAAGTTTTTCAAGTTGAAACCTATCCAAATGGAAAGATAGTCAGCATAGAGAATGCTGAGAATGATATAGAGGAAATTCCTTTGGGAAATGATCTCGAGAAGACAACAAGGATAGGAAAACCGATGTTAGTAGATGTCTGACAAAGTTTGATTGACTTCTTACAAGCCAATGCTAACCTGTTTGTATGGTCACCTTCGAACATGTCGAGTATTTTGAGAGATGTTATGGTATATAAGCTCCAGATTAACTCGAATGCAAAAGTGGTCCAACAGAAAAAGAGACATTTTGCACCATAGAGGTAAGCGGTAATATAAGAAGAGGTTTAGAAATTAATGAGGGTAGGATTCATTTGGGAAGAGCCTTATTCGACTTAGCTAGCAAATTGTGTATTAGTCAAGAAGTTTAATGGCAAGTAGTGAATGTGCATAGACTTCACGAATCTCAACAAGGCATGTCCCAAGGATTGTTTCCTACTGCCAAAAATTGATTAGATGGTAAACGTAATCACAGGGCATGTGTTGCTTTCTTTTATGGGTGCTTTCTCTAGTTATAATCAAATTAAGATGGATAAGGTGGATGGAGTCCATACATCTTTTGTTACCAATTTAAGAACGTACTGTTATACTGTGATGCCTTTTAGGCTGAAGAATGCTGGTGCCACATACCAGAGGTTAGTAACAAAGATGTTCAAATCTTAGATCTATAAGAATGTTGGAGTATATGTAGATGACATGATTATGAAGAGCATGAAGGAAGATCAGCATCTCGCTGATCTGGAGGAAACGTTTTCCACATGCAGGAGTTATAGCATGAAACTCAACCTACAGAAGTGCATCTTTGGTGCAACATTAGGGAAATTCCTTGGATATATGGTTACACGACATGGCATCGAGGCCAATCTGAGAAAGATCTAAGCCATAAGGAATATGAAATCACCTCGTACGGTCAAGGAGGTGTAGCAACTCAATGAGTGAATTGCTGCCCTCAATAAATTCATGTCGAGAAGTACAGATAGGTACGCTGAATTCTTTAAAATTTTGAAGAATCCAAAGAAATTCAACTGGACTGACGATTGTGAAAGAGCTTTCAATGAGCTCAAGGAATTTCTTGCATCACCTCCAATACTTTCGATACCCATTCTGGAGGAAAATTTATACTTGTATCTATCAGTTAGCTATCGAACACTTTCCTCTGTACTTGTCCTAATTCATAGCAAGGAGCACCGACCCATTTATTACGTCAGTCATGTTCTGTAAGGGTCAAAGCTTCGGTATATAAGATTGAAAAGTTTGTCTCAGAAGTGGTTCTCTTGGTAAGAAAGCTGAAGCTGTATTTTGAAGCTCACTAGATTATTATCCTCACTGATAAACCATTGTGGCAAACATTGCAATGGCTTGACTCCTCAAGAAGGATGATGAAATATGCTTTAGAGCTTAATGATCATGTTGTGTAATATAAACCCAGAACGACATTAAAAGCATAAGTGTTGGCGGATTTTATTGCCGAGTTCACGAGATAGGAAGACTGTGTGGAGATCGCTGAGAAACCCATCTGGTTTCTTTACATCGATAGTTCTTCGACACGAGAAGGAAGCAGTGCAGGCCTAGTCCTTCAAGGCCTACATAATGTCAAAGTCCATTACGCTTTGAAATTTGGATTCCCAGTTAGTAACAATGAAGTAGAATATGAAGCTCTAATCGCTGGATTGAAACTGGAGAAAGAAACTGGTGTCAAGAAACTCAAAGTGTTCTCTGATTCCCAACTAGTGGTAAATCAAGTCATTGAAAGCTATGTAGTGAGAGAAGAAGAGATGAGCAAGTACCTCTTAGTGATATAAATGCTCGTAAAAGAATTCCTATCATTCTCCATTAACAAAATTCCCAGAAGCAAGAATATCATTGTTGATAAGTTATCGAAGTTGTCTAGTACGGCATTCCTTAAGCTGAACGAGAAACTTTTTGTGAAGTCTCTCCTGCAGAAAAGTTTATCCAATCTCTCGCAAAGCTGTGAGTTAGTTCCTTCCCAAGAAAAGAATCATGGATGGATTCCCTAGTAAATTATCTAATAGATGGTACTATCCCTGACGACAAAAAGGAGGCACGAAGATTGGCTTACCAAGCTACGAACTACACGATGATTGGCGGTCAGCTGTATAAGCATGGTATATCTCAACCTTACCTTTGATGCCTTTCTCAAAGGGATGCCTAAAGGGTGTTATCTAAACTACATGGTGGTATATGCAGTAATTGTGTAAAGTTGCAAATACTGTACATTTGAGCAATACAATTCGACTATTATTGGCTGACTATGAGAGAAGATGCAAAGGACGTTGTCCAATAGTGTCCTCAATGCTAGAAGCATGACTCGCTAAGTAACGCACTTGCAACTAAGCTATGCAGCCTAATAGCCCTTGGCCTTTTGCTTAGTAGGGGCTAGGTATTCTCGGACCCTTTCCAAAGTTTACCTCTTAGTGCTAATTTGTCATTGTCGCTATTGACTACTTTACCAAATGGGCTGAGGCTAAGTTTGTAGCAAAGATTACCTAGCAAAAAGTAGAAGCTTTCATATTCAACTCCATCATACTAAGATTCAGAGTTCCCTACATGATAGTTATAGATAATGGCCCACAGTTTGACAACAATAAGTTTTGGTCATTTTGTGAGAGGTACGGCATTTGGCTCAACTATATGTTTGAAGTGTACCTTTAGACAAATAGATAAGTTGACGCCGTAAACAAGATCATACTGTATAGCCTAAAACGGAAAGTGGACCAAGTCAGGGGGAAGTGAGCCGATGAACTACCAAATGTCTTATGGGGATACAGAACCACTCACAACACCGCAACGAAAGAGACACCATTTAAGTTAGCCTACAGTACTAAAGCTGTGTTGCCAATTAGGCTGGAATTGCCTAACCTACAGATGCATAATTTTGATGTTATGCTCAATCGAGTTTGATTGACAGCAAATTTGGACACTATTGAGGAAATTTGAGACTTTGCAAGAGTTAGGGTCGTAGCATATCAACATAGAGCAGCAAGATACTATAATCAGAAAGTGAAGCATAAGGCTTTCTAACCCGGAGATCTGGTTTGCCATAAGATGGAAGCAATTGGGGCGCAAGCAAATCAGGGAAAGCTCTACGCGAATTGGGAGGATTCTATTAGGATCTGAGAAGTCGTTAGTAAGGGGGCTTATCGACTAGAAATGATGGATAGATCCATTATCCCTCGAGCTTGGAATGCTAAGAATCTAAAATTTTATTTCAATTAATGTAGAATGATTTTTGCCATCTTTCATTGGTGGCAGCTAACATGTTTGTAAGATTAGTACTTGTTTATGATAATTATATATTTGAAGTCTCATCATATTTTGGTTACGATTGCTGAACTAATGAGTTCCACGTTGCATGGCAAATGAACTTATCTAGGTTTTAGCTTAACGCAATTAACGATCTATATAAATTAACCTTACAGTTGAGTAATGTGGCTAGTCTACACCTCAAATGGTTAACGGACGCTATAAAATGATGGGCCTATGGAATAGAACATGCCGAGGAAAAATGATGTGTGAAATAAAACATGCCGAGAAACAAATGGTGTGTGAAATAAAACATGTTGAAGAAAAATAGCATATGAAATAAAACATGTTGAGATACAATAGTGTGTGAAATAAAGCATGCCGAGGAAAAATAGAGTATGAAATAAAACATGCCAAGAAACAAATGGTGTGTGAAATAAAACATGCAGAGGTTAAATGGCGTGTGAAATAAAACATGCCGAGAAACAATGGTGTGTGAAAAGAAACATGCCAAAAGAAAATTGTGCGTATGAAATAAAACATGCTAAGAGATAGCTAGGCATGTGAAATAAAACATGCTAAGAAACAAATAGTGTGAAAAATAAAACATGCTGACGAATGAGATCACGAAGCAACATACATATACCAAACAAACTGAGAAAGTGTAGTAAGTAAAATTAAATGTCACAAGAACTTGACATTGCCTCGATTATATTCTAATTAATAAATTACATTAGAATGCAATGTGCCAATACAGTAAGTCTTATAGCTTATCTTCAAATTCAGCAGAAGTGATTTTTAAATCATTAGTGGGGCTTCCTTGGCAGCTGGGTTCTTAGAGTGAGAAACTTCTTTGGCATGAGCTTCATTATCACTTTGATCCATACTCTTAGCACCTGTCTTATCGCCTTCATCTTCGTCAGCACTGTTAACTTTGTCATCGATGTTAGCAAAGTCGAGACACGAGAGATCATAATCGGGATGAAGCTTTAAGACCTCTTCTCTTGCTACTTGAACTCCCTCCAACAACTTTTTGCGTAGAAGTTTCTTGTATTGCCGATTGGGAGTGACTATATTGAGAGCCTCTTCAATAAATGGCCCCTTCCTTATAGTCTCCTCCAACTCGGCAATACAGCTCTATAAGTTTGAGTTGTTGGTCTCTAACTTCTTTATCTGCATCCTGGGCTTATCTTTATCATCACTCGTTGTGCAAATAGTTCTACCCAAGCCTTAGTACTCTTCCTTTTTCTTTTGCAACTCCTCTTTCAGGCTTTTGGACTCTTTATACTGCTCTTCTATTTTAGTCCTTAGGCTAGAGATTTCATCAACGGTGAGGTTATGTGCCAATTTCTTGGTAGCAAGTTCCTCCTTAAGCTTTCTCACCTCCATTTCATCCCTAATCCTCACATTCTCGACAGTAGTAGTCTGACCCTTTGATGCATTGTACGTATCCTCAATTTTTTTGCAGCAAATTCATTTATTACAATCAAAAGTAGTTGGATATTATACATATAACTGAAGATATTACCTTCTTTGCCTCTTTATTGGCCTCATCCAATGCTGTCAGAATGTGGTTGCTCATCTGGAAAAGGAAATGTGTCAGTTACTCGAACGAATTCGATAATCAAAAGCAATGGTCGTAGATACTCACATCATACAATTTGGCCATGATATGGGCCTTATTGCAATTGCCGACATTGTTCTTGGTGATATCTTTGTCTTTTAGAAGTACGATCCCTTCCATTAAAGCTAAAGATTTTGTCCTGTCTCCCAAGGTCGAGTTGATATCCAAAATTTGGTAGCTTTAGCAAGGGATGAAGTACTCACCGACCTCTTTATTGGGGATGAATTCGGCGCTACTGATGCCAAGAGATTTGGAATGCATAGCTGCCTTTGCCCTTTTGTCTAAGCCTTTGGACTTCTTGATAGGTGGTTAGCCAGTGAGGTCCTTCCTTAGTCTTTTGTCACCACTAGGAGCTAACGTAACCACTAGTGATGAGCCTTCTATGGCAATGGCATTTTCATCCTCCTCGCCAAGATGTGTCTCTCGATGCTCGCCATCCCTTGGCTTAACAGAGGTTTGAATAATCATGACCAGAGGCTCCTTAGAACAAACAACCCCAGTCGGTTGTGTTTTCTCATTCTCCTTTAACCTCTTAGTAGGATGAGAGATCTTCTACACATCTACTTCGCTGCAGCTTCTTTTGTTGGTTTCTTTGTGACAGTAGGCTAAATCGTAGCTACTAAGGTGGTTGCCCTCATATTAGCCTTGGATTTTTTGGCCTTGGCTTAGGTTAGTAGCTTTGTTGGATTCACCTCTCCAACACCCATTTCTGCAGCACAAGTACACCAATTAATTTAAACATGAAAAAAATATGAACTTACATTTTTCGTGTCAACGAGATTCAAATTTTACTATTCTCCCTCCACCCAAGTCTTAAGAACGGCTTTCCTAGTAGCTATACTTGGTACGGTAGAAACACATTGGCGTACCTTCTTTTTCAGAAAATATTAGTTCTCCATTTTTGTAACGCCATATATTTCTCTTAGCATCTTAGAAGAACATTTTGTTTCTCCTTCTTTCTTAAATTTTCTTCACTATTGTTACATCATTCGGCATCGGATCTATGTCTTTTGTATGTATCGGCTTAGTTCATTGGGTCCAGAAGTCTAAGTCCTCGTTAAATACTATTGATATGAACTTGTAGTACCACTTGTGAATCTTGGATTCTAACTCGTTCATAAACTTACACTCATGCTTCATAGCTGCAAAGTACCACCTATCAGGTTACCTTTGAATAGTGAAGAAATATCGAAACAATTGAGGCATAGGCATAGCCTTGATTTCGACTTCTTCATAGACTATCACAAAGGTCACCAGAAGCCAATACATATTGGGTAAGAACATACTCAACGTGACTTTGAAATAGTTGAAAAAGCCCCTGACAAAAGCTGAAAAAGGGAAGCGTAACCCAAAATCCAAATATTTCAGGTATATATGGAACTCATGCTCCTTAAGGAAGCATTCCTTTTCCCCATCTCTCGACCTCCTCAAGTTCCATGTCTTGGGAAGATCTCGTTAGAACTGATTATATTTTGTGACGAGAACCCTATTGATGGAACTGGCGGTTCCAACTGGAGAATCGTAAAAATAGGCTATTGTGTTAAACATATATTTTACTGAGGACCTCCCTTCCTTATCCTTAGGATAATTATCTATAGAGAGCTCATTGATCCGAGCAAGTTTATCCTACCTTTTCTCTATGCTATCGGCTGAATTGCCCAAAGAATAAGCAGCTTCGCTTCTTATTTGGTAGGGGAAGTGGCCTTAGTCTCCATTGCCTTAGAATTAGAAAGCACAAGTCGATGAGCAACTTTACGAACCATACCTAAATGGTTATGTGAAATGATACAACATAAATCGAAGAAATCGGGTTGAAAATAAGGAAACGAATGAAAGTTTAAGATGCGACTAGAGAGGTTGATTTTGACTGTGAATATTACTTTATATAAGAATGATTTATCTTGGTAACTGCAAATCTGCTTTTGATAGTAATGATGCGCTAATATGGTATCCCTGCGGATCGATAATGCGTGTCTCATGACATAAATTTGACTGCTGAAAACTCTTTGACAGTTATTAGGCCTGCAACAAAATAATAACCTAGGCAATAGATGTTATGCCTCCAACTTCTTGGTTTCTCGAACGAGTGGGAGTTTAGAAATGGTGACCTTTCGACTGGGATGTGATCAATCTTGCTTCTCGTATTACTCGGCATAAATTTAAAAATCTCTCCTTACTCGGCCTCTAGTACAATATATGTGTAACTCCCTTTGTCAATTGCTTGAACACGGGAGTTGGGAGACAAATGTTGATAGTTAGTTTTTGTTCATCTGATACTCAACCTTTCGTCTACTAAGAAGCCGCGTAACCAACTCTCTCAGCATTCGTATCGCCTAGATGATGAACGTCATTTATGTCGAGTTTAAAGCGCTCCTAGTTTAGATTTAAGTCTGGTGTGAACAACTATCATGAGTACGGTTATATTATGCAACTGCCTACTACTCTTACATATGAGGGGAGTTGTTAAGTCAAAAAGCGTCTACGTATCTTAACAGTTATCTCGACAACTGCATTGGATGCTACAACCTTTTATAAATACCGAAAAGAAACTCTGTAAGGGTCCTAACACTTCTTATTCATATACTTACTCTACTAAGTTACTTTACTGACTTAGCCATCGGAGTGGCCGCACTAGACTGGCTTCAGTACGAAGTATTTCACTTTCTTTCGCAGGATTTTTCCTCATCCCAAAATTCACCAACAGCACTTACGTACTCACTAGTTAGGATTAGACGACCGTAGTTATTTTTTAGAAAAACTTTATTAGGTTGGTTCTTTTTATGAAAAACAATTAGGCCCGATTTATGTTTTTATTAACCATTTTATTTTTACTAAGAAAAATCCCTAAAAGCCTTATTTTTATTCCCAAATTAAAAAAAAAAACCCTAAAAACCTAATTTTTGAGAAGTCCCAAATTAAGATTTTTATTTAAAAAAAACAGCTAAGTGATAAATTTTTTATTTTTAAGAAAAACCCTAAAGACCTAAAAATGCATTTTTTATAAAATATGCAATGTTCTACATGACAAATCTTTTATATAGAGATGATGCCTAAAACATAAAAAAGAAAAATTCCTAACTATACAAAAGACACCTAAATCATAGAAAAGATATCTAACTATACGAAAGATATCATAATCATGGAAAATATATCTAAACCATGAAAAAAAGCCTAATTATAAAAGATGCCTAAATCATGAAAAAGGTGTTTAACTATAGGAAATATATCTAAACTATAGGAAATATATCTAAACCATGGAAAAAATGTCTAACTATATAAAAGATATGTAAACTATGGAAAAGATGTTTAAACTATAAAAAATAAGCCTAAACTATAGAAAATATGTCGAGCTATAGAAAATAAGTCGAGTTATAGAAAATATGTTGAGTTGTAGAAAATATGTCAATTAAAGATTTTTTTAATTTTATGAAAATCTGAATAAGTGATAAAAATGATTTTTTTTTATCTAGAAAACCCTAACATGCTTAATGCAATTTTTCTAAATTAATACAATATGAAAAGGGTGAGATTTTGTAAAATATGAGATTTTATAAAAATGCCATTTTGAAAATATGAAATCTAAAATAAAAAATTTAATTAAAATTTAACCTAACACATGTTCACTAAACACTAAGAGTATAACTAACTTCTAACAATTAAAGACGTAATGAAAATAAATAAGTTAATACAAGTCTTAAAAATAACTACACATAAAAATAGTGAAATAAAAAACAAATTTCACATAAAGTTGACAAAAAAGAAGGGATTGGATCCTCGATCCTTTCATGCGCACAGCTGTGGAATTGGTTTGAGGAGTTAGTTTGAGCGTGTTTTTAGTAAATGTGTAAATGAACCCCTGACTTACGGAGCGCAATCCCTATTTATAAAACTAGAAAACAAATCTTTTAGTTCAAATTAAATATAAATTTAAAGATCCAAAATAGATTCGAATCCTGCAAATCTTGATTTTATTGGATTTAACGTTATTGTATTAGATTTGCTTTTTCATCAACAACTATTTAATTAAGATTCTATCTAATTAATGTTTTTGATTTTTTTTCTTTTTTATGTTTTTTTTTCTCTTTTTTCTAAAAATTTTCTATTTTTTTTTGTTTTTTTTATCATTTTTCAATTTTTTTTTATGATTTTCTAAATTAAGTCCCTAAAAACAAAGATTATAACTATGAGGAGCCAAAAATAGGATGTCTACAACCAACCAGTATACTCTGATTAAATAGTAAAACTATTAATCAATTAGAGACTAATCACTTAATTGCCCTAAAACCTTAATCTACCCTCTAAAATGTACTTGAACAACAATAATTGTCTTAATTCCTTAAATTAATTAGACAAGATGACCTAATGGGCTTAACCAACTTTATTTGACACATTAAGCCCTAAAATGTACCAAATTTGTATCAAGTGTATGAGTAATTAAGATTAAGAAACTTAATTACAACTTAAATCGCTAATTGGGATTTTACACAATTAACTATAAGTCAAGAGTAATTAATCATATAAAGCCAACGGAATTATATGAAAATATCTCCTTAATGATGCTAACCTTATAGTTAGAGAGACAATATGAACCCTGTAAACTTTTGGATTCGAACTTGGAGTCAAATACAAGAGTTAATAAGTAATCTCTAGAACTGCTCAATATATAATAATAAAATCCATAAATGAAAAGATTAAACCCTAAATCATTAATCACAAACCCTAAAACCTTAATCGTATGTGTAAAAACCTAAAAACCTTAATAGGTTGGAAATCTCAAAATGATTGGAAAATATCAATTAACTAAGTAAAACCTTATTGGAAGAGTCCAAAACCCTAATTCAACTAATAAACCCTAAATATATTCCTAAACTATTCGCTAATTACAAATAATTTCTCCAATAGCTTAGAAACCCTAACTTGCTAGCCTTATACATGGTTCGAAAACCCTAATCAATCTTAAATAATAAATGACTCTAACAAGCAAAGTAATATAGATCAATGAACTTAATTAAGGTGATAAAGTATGGCAAGACCTTAATTACACCCTAATTAGGCTTAAATTACTTAATTAAGTATAAGCACAACCCTTTAATTCATCTATCAACTATCATTACATCTTAATTAGTAGCAAGTCAAACTCAATTAAAAATAAAAGACAAAGTATTAATTGATACTTAAAGGACACTTGTCCTTAAGGAGACAAATTCCCTCCTCATTTAGCAAAAAGCAAACAAGGTACAATAGTACTAAGAGGGGACCATGTACCATTATCCTAAAGTAGTCGCCTCTTGTCTCTCTTAATCTACCTTTAATATATGCCATTTCATCTCTCTAAAACTCTCATTTGACACCATTTTTCACACATAGAAAACCCTAGGAAACACTCTGAAGAAACCCAAACAAAAACCAAAGGAAAAAGAGAAGAAAACAAAAGGAGTTGTCGGACCCCCCTTACGTACATCAACACCTTTTGGTCTTACCACCACCACACACTACCAAATGACAAGCTATTACCACCAAAAGATCATAAACATAACCTAGTTTCTTGCTGACAAACATTTGCTTTAAAGGGGTAACTTTCAACTTCGTTTTTTAGCAGAAAAGTTGAAACTCGTGTAGGCCAACTTAAGGTAAAGCTCACCTAACTTAACTTTCTTGTTCACATAAGTTGTACTTATGATATCTTGAGAGCTTAGGATTATAAATACTAAATAAACATGTTAGAATCTTGTACATTTCATTTTAGATTCATATAATCATACTTTCATTCATGTACTTAGCTAGTTTATTACTTACACTGTATAAGTATAGGAGATAGTTTTATGTAGATAACTAGAAAAGATGTTAATAAAACTCCATGAAACCCTAAGTACTGTCCATGCCACCCCCTCCATAATATGTATACATCTTCTTTTCACCATGTTATGTGATATTATTAGCTTAAAACAAGTAGAAATGTGATTAAAACAAGAAAACACACTAAAATAAGTATTGGATGGAAGAAGTTGAAGGAAAGCCTAGAAGAACCCTACTTGGCCATCATTTTTATGGAAGTTTCAAATCTATAAATTTTGATTTATTACCTTAATAACATGTTTGTTTAGTGTTAAGTATGATTTAAGATGTAATTAACCAAGTAAAGTAGGGTAATGATGAGTTAATGGCCTAAACTAGTTAAGATGATGATTAAGGCATTAGGAATAGTGTTAGAATCCCCATTAATGAAATGAACTAGATCTGAAACACTTAGAAAAATGGGTTATTTAGTGGAGCCATTAGGATATTTGGCTCATTGGAATAAGTTAGAGTGAAATTTAGGGTCCTAGAATACAAATTAGGTCTAAACTAACTTAGTTAGTGATTAGGAACCCAATAAATGAAAAGAACTACATTTGAATTCTAATAGAAAATGGACTTATATTAAGGCCTTTAGTGGGCTTAAGACCCTAAAACGCAAGATAAGTCCTAAAATGCAAGATAAGCTCAAAAGCCCTTAAAAGATCGAAGAATAGAGCCCAATGACTTAGTGACCAGATCTAAACCCTAAATTAAAAGGCTCATAAAATAAAATATCAAAGGCCTATTAAGGCCATCCCCTATAGGCCCCTTAGTATACAAAGGCCTTAGACTAGTAAAAATGACTCATTTAAGCCCACAAGAGTAACATTAAGGCCTAAATTAAAAGTTATGGAATTTGATTAGAAACTTAAACTTAAAATACCTAAATAAAGGCCCAAAAGGTTAAGTGTAAGGCCTAACACCTAAATTAACCAACAAACTTGTTTGGCGTAAACCAAATTCTTATAAGTCGAAACACCTCAAACGGACTTTACCAAATGAAAGAACAATAAAAAACGATGAAAATTGATTATAAGAATGTGAAATTCCAACTTAAAACAAGAAAGTTATGACTAAATTACAAAATAAGCGAAAATAGGAAAATTATAACAAGGCTAGCGAATAGATTAAGTTTAAGGTAAGTCTTGTTTACTTTAATTACCTTACTCAGGTGATTTGGGATATTAAGTTTAGGATACTAAGATTGTTGAGAGTACTAGACTTCAAGGTTAAGTGAGTATATGACCTCCTATTTTACTCTATTTTATGCTTATAGTTACTGTACTGTCTAATTATATATGATAATTGAACTTAATGCATGTTGGGGTATGTGGGAACTTATGTATGCCTGTTCTAGTTGACCAATGCTTGTAAAATATCTTAAAATATTTCAAACAACTTTGTTTGTTGCATTAGAACATAGGGCATTGGAGTGTTTGAAATATACTTGCTTGACTATCCCATGAATCCAGAATTAATAAATATTCGACCTCTAATTAAAATGGACATGCATTACATCTTATAGCAAAAGTCAAAAGGGCATTCGCACCACGTAGTAGAGTGGGAGATCATGCTTAGATGGATCCATATTGATATTATGTATTGTGATTATTTACCGTATGACGTATTTTGTGTAACATATTCTTGCCTTGACCTTTGGGAACTACTTGGCTTTGGGGAGTGCCACCTTCTGCTTGAGGTTGAGCCGTATCTATTGTTGAGGGTAGTTATATTGTTAAGAGATTTTGTATTGGATGTAGATACCTAGGTCTTGACATACCTAAACACTTCCTAACGTAAGCAACAGTAGGCATTAAAATCGTATTGTATATAGTTATCAACTGACTATATATACTGTTTCCATCACATATGCTTGTTTATGCATTCATATATTTGATAAATAACTTGCTTGTTATTGTCTAATGGTAAGGTAGGAAGGTTACTCACTAAGTTGGATATAGCTTATACCCTAATAGTTTCTTTTGCAAGTCTTACAAAGCTAGGGTTGGGCTAAGATCTGAGTGCTAAGTGCTCCATCGGGTTGAGCAAGTAAAATATAAGTTTAGGAAAGCAAGCAATATAATTGGATTAAACTTTTGAGGTAGTTAGTGGCATTATAATTGTTAAGATATAGATACCCTTTCTTATTATTGGGTAGGTGATTTCGACTCTCTACAGTTCTAATGACTATGGATTGTTGAATCACTTATAGATATATATATAATTAAGCAAATGTACGTAAGTTTTTAAGTGCCCTTAAAAACTTACTAGTTAGAGCCTTATAATCTCTGACTTGCAAGGTGATATTTATATCATGGATGCACATGTGATATGAAGATTTTAAGTAAAACTATTAGGCCCCCTTATAGGGGTGTTACAATGTACGCTTAAAGCTTCTCCCCCATTGTTGCCTGATCTTCTTCTCCTTCCCAAGCTGAGCAACTCATTATATAGCCATTTTTGGCCCATTTCTCTTCGAGATTTCATCAAATCAATGATGAAATCCCAAAGATTACATAGCATACTTCTAATTTAGACGAAAAAAAAGTCTAAAAGCAAGTGTTTTCCTATCCAAATTAATCCTAAAAAATCAAAGGAAAGCCCTTATCCATGATTCTAACTTAGCATGATTCTATGAATCCACGCTACAAAGGATGTTTTCGAGCTTCTTAGTTGTACTTTAATCAACAAGATTGCATTGTGCAATCAAAATAACAACTTAATTCACCCTAATTTTCCAGCTTTGAAGAGTATTCAATCTTGGTCATTAATGGCCGATTTGACCATTGATGATCTTTTCAAGTACGATTAAGTCTAATTCCATATAAATAGAACCCCTTAGCCTTGATCAACATTAGCAGCTTCTACCTTTGCTTCCTTTATTGCCCGATCTTGCGCTCTCTCTCTCTACTTGTCCCTCTCTCTTTCTCTCTCAATTTAGACTTATTCCTATTTGTTTTCGAGCTAGAACATTTGTGAACCTTGAAAATTTTCAATCTTGATTTTAGATTAGACTCAAATGTCTTAGATAACCTTATGAGCCAATAGGGCTAGATAAATTAAAAACTACGTTAAATTATAAACCCTAAAGTCATTTAAATAAGAAAAACCCTAAAAAACTAATCAAAACCCTAATTACATATAAAAACCTTAAACCTTAAATGTGGATTTATACTAGAGATAGTACTTAAATGTGATAGAAATCCTAAAACCATAATTGTATACTTATAAATGTACCAATTTACTATTAAAAAAACAATGAAACTTTAATTTAGCCAAAATAATTGAACAATACATTAAATCGTGTAAATTCTCTAATGAACGATTAAAGATAACTATTAAATGTTAATACTTGTAAAATGCCATATTAATTTGAAAAATTAACAATATTGTAAATTAATTATTAAAAATTTATATAAATTGGCATGATATGAGTTTAATTATTTAAATCTAATTTTAGTATTATTTTGTTGCTTATGAGTTATATAATTAATATAACCTAATAACTTATAACTTTTATTATAATTAGAATATACATTATTATTCATATTATTTTTAGTATTAAAAATATTTTGAGGAAATTTAAAATTTTATTTTATTTAATTATTTCCTTATTTTTCTTTACTTATTTAATTTTCCCTTCTAAATTACAAATTATTTCATGTACATAATATGAATAATATATTAAAATTATAGTTTGACTAAAGGTCAAATACGTCATTTTTAATGTAATTAATGCATTTTATCCCTTCTTTTCCTTTCTTTTTATTCTTTTCTTTTTCCCCGTTTTCTTTTCCTTTATCGTCCATACAAGTGTCCATCTAGAATCCTCCCTTAACTTCATCATTTTTCATAAAAAATTTTAGAAACATGTAGAAATTTCCTCACTTTTCCAAACCGTCCACTTCCCTCTCTTCTTCCCCACTTCTATTTCCTAATTTCCCTTCCTAACTTTCAACTCTATTTCACCATCCCATAACTATCTTTCCAACAAAAGAGGGAGAGTAAAAGGAAGAGTTCTACATCAACAATATTCCTAAATCAAGCAATTATATTTCCTTTATAATTTCCTTGTATTTGATTATAATTGTTGTATTATGTATACTAGCTTTTAGATATTTTCTTAAGTGTGTGTGTATATATATATATATATATATGCACTATTATGGTGGATGTAGTACACATATAACTTAGTATTTATAATATATGTCTATGTACATATACTAAATTATATGATTACAAATACTAAGTTATATGTATGTAAGTTTATTTCTTCTAGAATTGAGTTATATATATGCACATCTTATTGTAAATATTTGAGTATCTATACATATATACAAGTACATGTACATACTTGCGGCTAAATACTCCTTTGTATAGGATATGTATGTATAGAATAGGTATGTATATAAACTATAATATAACATATAGTATAAATGCATATATATATGTACATAAGATGAGAAATATATATATCTACACATATATAGCACTATACATACATATATAATATGTATATAAACTTACATAAATGAAATATTAAGTATTTATCTAAATATATATAAAACTAAAAGTGTATATGTATGTATGTATGTATGTAATATATTGAAAATCCCTTAAAAATACACTAAGAAAATATAAAAATATGTATAAACAAATGCGTATAAAAGTATGTATAAAATTTAATATAAATATGTGCACATGTATATATATATGTATATGTATATGCATATGAGTATGCATATAATAATAATATACATATACTATATGTATATTATTATTATATGCATACTCATATATGTAATTATTTAATGTAATACAATAAAATAAGTATATGTATGGATGGGTCGAAGCCCATAAAAGGAAATTTAAGCCCATAGCATATTTATTGATTAATTATAATAACATATAATAATAAAATAAAATTTAAGAAATATAGAAATTAAGAAAATTCAAGAAATTACCTTGTGGACCAATGAAATCATACTACACTTGCAATTTATTCAAATAATCCATCTAAACGGCAAATTACAAAAATAATAATAAATAATTAATTCAGAAAATTTATAATAGTAACAAAATTACAATAAATAGCAAATCAAGCTTGAAATAGGAAAATAATAAAATCTACATAAATTGAAATTAAAAATAGGAAATTACAAAATTATGAAATTGAGAAATTAATTAAATAATAAATTAATAAAGAAAAATTCAAAAATGATAAATAAAAGCATTTGAGTAAAAAATAACTAAATTTATAACATTTTATGCCCATATTTAAAAATGTGGGTTTTGACATCTAAAACAAATCCTGCTACGTGAAAGTACGTTCGAAAATGATAAAAATTGATTATAAGTTTATAAAAATTAGATTTAAAATGAAAAAGATGCGATTTAATACCTAAGTGGAGACGAGAATTATAAGGTAAATAGTTGGCTAATTGAGTCATTTAGTATTACATGTAGGTACTTATTCGGTTCTTATTATTTTATTCATGAGGAGACACTAATTAGGAGAGTGAGTTGCTTGTTAACTACTAAGATCATCTTGGCTTTAATCAAGTGAGTACTTTTGATGACTATATATTTGTTTTGTGCTTATAGTTAGTATATTTAAATCTTATATAGTAATAAATTGATGCATGGGGTTTGGGATGTACATGTGATTCAATATTACTTGTTTGTTGTGCAAATGTGATTAAATATGATAATTAAAGAATAGATTGTATGATGAACTATTGTATGATTTGGATGGTTTGTTGATATTGGTTGATCACCTAAAAAAATGACTTAATCATATTCGACTTAACTTAAATTAAATGGATTATGTATAAGTACGGACATTGCATATAATGTTTTAGCCATCACCTTACGTAAAGGGTAATGAAGGGCCTTATAGAGATGGGATTCCTACATGATTCGATTATTATAGTACAAGAACACTAGTACAACAAAACCCTACTCCTGGCTTGTGGGCTTACTTGGTGTCAGAAATGCTAACTGTAAGTGGCTAGAGGTCGAGTTTAGAAACCACTACTTAGGGTATGAATGTGGACTATTGGGGCTGCCTCACCGTTAGACTTGGGAATTTGTGTATTGCTAGATTTTGAAAATAGAAACATATTTTGTAAAATATGGAATTTCTATATATATATATATATAATTAAAAACCTAGGAGCTAGAACCTGGTTGTGATTGGTGTCAATGAATCTCCAACCTTTACTTTAGAAGGCATTAAATCTGATGTTGTGTATAGCATTGTTTAACTACACATATTGATTGACATACTGTTTGTTCATATATTCATATGTATGTTAATAAATTATTTGATAACTTACTCGTCGGTATAGTGTGAAGGATATTTCACTAAGCTTGTATAGCTTACTCTCCAACAGTCTTCTCTTACAGGATGATAAATAATTGAGCGTGGGTTAAGAGCTAAGCGATGAGTATAAACATTGAGATGCTTAAAAGTTAGAATTTTAAGATAGATTGTATAGCCGGTTTGAAATATTAATTAAATTTATTAATTTTATAGACTTTGTAGCTTCATTAAGTTCAAATATTTAATCTTTACTATATGATCTTATCATTTGGTAGGGGATACTGATTTTCTATGGTTCTAAAGAATTGTGGATTATTGGATATCTATAATCATTTATATTTTACGACAAGTTAACAAATTTAAACTCCGCGTATCATATTAGAACAGTCAGATCCAGGAATCATATTAGAACTTATTTTATAACGAAACTCCGCGTTTCATATTTCAAATGTAGTGGTACATCCATTACTAACCTTATCAAAATGACTTCTACATATGATTGTGAGTAGGTTCATGCAGCCTTCACTCACCCTTAAATGAAGGCCTTTGGACTCGACCCATAGCCAGGCGGTTGGCGCCTCCAATACCTAGTCATCCCACGGGCAAAGGTAATGTCATATCGCATGTGTACACCGTACGAAATCAATAACAATCAATAATTAACCCACGTATGGCCTCTTGCGACCTCCGTGTAATGTGACTGCCTGGAAGTAGTTATGTAGTGTATGATTTATGCATGATCCAAGTTAACTTTTTCTAGTCGAAATAAAAGTTAAGTCATATTTAATCAGTGATCATTCTAAGTCACAAATAATCAATCTATTGAATCTACTATGCAACAAACATTATATTATTGAAATTTAAAGTAGATTCATCATTAACAACAATTATCATGCACAAGTATAACCTAACCCCATACACATTTATTTATAAATCATAATTTAAATTCACTATTTACATGCACAAACAAGTATGAAATCATAAGGAAAAACTCACTCGGTCATGGCTAGTTCAGAGATCATAATAGTCTGTGGGCAGCTCAGCGTCGATATCAAGATCACTTGAGAATAAGAGAAATTTGTAAGTTTGGGAATTTACAGTTAACTAATGTTATAATTTGTAAGGTTTATTTTGCTTAGTTACGCGGAATTATCGATTCGAGTTTTTTATCGAATCACGTGTAACTTTTTCGTTTTAGCTCGGATCATTATGAACTTATAATCCATTTTAATCGTTTTCGAGCGTATTTTCTCG
The DNA here is from genome assembly GCA_024138015.1 of Lumnitzera littorea. NCBI lineage: Eukaryota > Viridiplantae > Streptophyta > Magnoliopsida > Myrtales > Combretaceae > Lumnitzera > Lumnitzera littorea. The sequence goes on along the minus strand of JAMXBB010000003.1, from coordinate 62,154,815 downwards.
TAACGAGGTCCGTTTTGGACGTTGTGACTCGTAACGTAAATTGTGATATAAAAATATCACAAAAATTATTATTTAAATTTAAAAATTATAAAATATTGATTTTCGCTTTTTCGTAACATATTTATGATTTAATAATTATTTAAATCATATATTTGATATTTTTATTATTTTGGGTATATTTTCTTATTTTTTCATTTTCTTATTTATTGTTATTTTTATGTACCTCACGATTATACATATATATATTCATATACTTATAGTATATAATTTATAGTTTATGTTATTGAAAATTCTTAAATTACAGTATCATATATATATATATATACACCATATATTACACGTATTATATATGTATATGTATTTATTTAAAACATACTCTTATACACATATTCATATATTTATATATATTTTGTATTTATTTATATATGTCTTACATGTATACATACTTATAAATACATACATATATATTCGGCATATATATATACTTATATAGTATTTATCATAAAATATATATACTATACATTACATATATAATATGCCGTATATTATAATACTTATACTCTATATTATATATATATATATACATATGCCTTATATACTACTTATAAAAATACCCTACTATATATTTATACTATACGACTTACACACATATATATAAATAATCATACATGTATACCCACATATATATATAGTTACGGTACATACATATATATTTATACTATAGTTATGTAATGAAAAATACTAATTACTAATTATATGTATTAAAAAAAATACATAATACATACTATATACCTATGTACATACATGTATACATACCTAACCCTATATATACACATATAATTACATTTAAGTATTAATGTACATAGACATATAATAGTAATGTTATATGTAAAAATACCATAAAAATACCATACAAATACTATATTTCTACATATGTATACTATATAATATACATCTATACTTACTAAAATAAATTACTTACCTATTAATTTTTTTTATTTTTCTTCTTCTTTTCCTTCCTCTTTTCTTCTTCTTTTTCTTCCTTCTTTCTCTCTTTTTCTTCTTTTTCTTCCTCTCCCTCACGGTTTGCTCTCCAATTTCGGTGTGTGTTTGTGCAAATTTTTTTTTTCCAGGTTTAGATTGTCTTCATTTGCTCACGTGATCAATAGCTTAACATTGAAGCTAAGTTAGATTTTTCATTAATGTAGATAAAACAAAAATAATCATTTGTAATCTTTTCTTTTTATTTAACATTAACACATGGCAATTTGTTTTGCTCACGTAGGCTACCATTTGCAACTTTGTTTACTAATTTTTCCACATTTTGTGCAGGATAGGAATATTGAAGTGGAAATGGAAGAAGAAAAAGAGATAAATTGGAAATAGAAGAGAAGGAAAATGAAAATTATTAACAAATATATGTAATTTTTCGAATCATATAAATTAATACGATTCTCCTCGTAAATTAATTTTCAAATTTTTGTGAAATTTTATCAATTTAATTGGTACTTGTTACAATTATAATTTTTATAAGTTATTGTGGCAATTTCATTATAATTTCGCATGAATAGGTGATTTAGTCAAAATTTACATTCGACTATAATTTTATTACTATTGTGTAATATTTAACTATTATTTTAGGTTTATGTTTATGTTTTTAGGGTTTTGAGCACTTTTGGTTCAATTTTGATTAATAGTGCGTAAACTAGTTTTAAGATTTTAGTGAGTGATTTGGGGTTTCGATCAATTCCTAAAGTTTTATTATCGGTGTTATATTTGATTTATTAAACTTCATATTCTTTTATTATTACTAGCCTTATCGACTTATTGTACAGTTTAGAACACTTGGACTTGAGTTAAGGTCCAACTACTGTTTTTCTTAAGGTTTACAAGGTTAGCATTCTCTTGATTCTTTTAAAGAGATCTCTTCTCTTTCTTTATTTTTATTTTTTTGTATCACCCCTATTGGGATTTTGGTGCTATGAGCATTAGTCTTTAACATGGAGAAAATGGCCTATTTGGATTACAAGTCTTCAAAGCTTCTTGTCTTGAAATAGGTATCCTACTCATTTGAATTGTCTAGTCTAAGAGGCCTTCCTTATTCTCTTGGTTAGAAATTCACTCTTGTCTTTAGATTTCAAAAATTACAATTCGTCTTTAGGAAAAAGTTTTATGAGTAACGATAATCCATTCACTCTAATAAAAAGAGCTTCTTGAGGGTGGTGTAGTAGGAGGGCCCATAGTTTGAAAATGAGATGCCCCCCTTAAGCTTTGAGTTGTAAGCTTAGCTTTAGAAGATGCCTTAGGATTTTGGGCTTCAATTTAATATTTTGGTGCTTCTTTCAAACTTGTTTCTCTTATGTTGCTTTCTCTCAAAGGTTATAAATTGAAGCCACCATTTTTCTTTTTCCCTCTTCTTTTTTCTTTCTCTTTTCTTCTTTTCCTTCTTTCCTTCTTTTTTTCTTTCTCTCTCTCTCTCTTTTTAACCTTTTTCTTAACATTCTCTCTTTTGGCTTTTTCTCACTTTTTTCGTTCTCTCTTTTAGTTTCCTTATACTGTTTTTGAGCTTCTTTTGAGCTTTTGATGGAATGGAGATACCCATTTCCTTTCTCTTCTTGAATGGCTTACAACTCAAAATATGTGAGTCTTCTAGAATTGAGGCTCTTCCTTATTTCAAAGGAAATAAATTATCACTAGCAATAATTACTCATGAATTGGTGCAATTAAGGCAAGCACAAATTAGTTTATCTTTTTTTTTTCTCTTGATTAATGACCTTAACTTCTTAAATGCCTCAGTGTGGGGTAGTTTTTGATAGGGTTTAATTTCGGAATTGCTTCTTTAATGGGCTCAAATGGGCTTACAATAGATAAATGTGTTTAGGGTAGAGAAACGAATGCCTACCTTCCTTTAATCCTATGTATCAAATTCAAAATAGACCTCCTTCAAGGAATGTGTCCAAATTCATCACATTAATGTCACTTATCTCTTAAGTTTGTTTAAGGCATTAGTGTATGGGACTTAGTTTGCCTCTTTTCATCCTAAACTCTTCAATTAGTGGGATATCTTTACCTAGTGGACCTTAAAAAAGAAGCCCTATGTTGATGGATATGTGTGCCCTTGTATTCATTTGGAAACTCATTTGTCCCTTTATTTGCTCCAGAACTAGTCATTTGAGTTAGTCTTTTGATCTCATCAAAATTCCCTCTAATCAAGATAGGCTTATCAACTTAGCCATATAATTGCCCTAGACAAATTCAATAGCTTGGGCTTTATCAGCTTTCTTTAAAGGTTTGTTGGTTTCACCCATTCTCTTCTTGCCTTAGAGATGAAGTAATAGTGTAGATAGGATTTAGTTTATCTTGGGGCTTTATAAAGTGGGTAGGTTATGTTTGAAAGTGTTTAAGTAGATGAGCAAGTTCTTAGAGTGAGTACAAAGGTGTAATGGAGAAGACCATATTGGTTTTTAGGCTTTTCGGTAGGCTAAGAATGGAATTTGGGTTTATCTTCACTATTATTTTTTGGAATGCCTTGCCTCCTAACATCAAATCTTAACTATCCCTTGGCATGTGGTTTCATGGGCTAGGGTAATCTAACCTTCGAATATGGTCTATTTTAAATTTCATGATTCAAAGCAAATGACTATGAGCTTTAGGCTAGGTTGATTTGTCAAAAGGCAACTTTTAAAGCCTATGATGAACTCTTATTTATAAACAAAAAGCGTTATTTTTCTTTTTCTTTTTATCTAAAAAAAACCTTAAAGAAAAGTTAAGACTGGACAGCAATTGATGACCTAGCTAGGACCCTTAAAGAAAGGAAAACAACCTATCTTAAAAACTTAAAAGATTATTGAAGAAGAAAAAGTGTCTTGTAAACTAGCTTAAATCCACAAAAGATGATTGAAGAAGAGAAAGCTCCCCTATGGGTTGGCTTAAAATCACTAAAGATGATCGAAGAAGGGAAAGCACTCTTAGGTTGATTAAAATCCTAAAAGGTGATTATTGAGCCCTATTTCGGTTTTCCTGAATTTATTTTATAATAAGCCCAACCTACTTAATACAAAATACTCGACATTAAATTAAGGAAACATATTTAAAAAAAAAATGTTTAAAAAAAATATTTAGAAAAATTAGAGTTGCCAATTAATTACACTGGTAACAAGTGAAATTAGAATTTTTGAGTGGGAAAACCCTAATTTAGCTACTAATTTGCAAATATTCTAAAAAAGTTTTAGAAAATTAAATTATAAAAACTAAGTTCGAAGGCTAGCTTATTAAGACTAAGTTATTATGTAAAGATAAAAAAAAAACTAATGGGCTTTATTTTTTATAATTTTTCTAAAAGTGTTAAGATATATAAAAATATGAAAAATTGTAAGTAAAATGAATTTTTTATGATTTTGTTATTACGAAATATCAAAAATAAATAAATAAAGTTTTCTTTATTTTTTATATGGTTGTTTCTGAGTTACCTACGTACTCACTAGTTAGGATCAAACCAATGTAGTTTTTTTTCTAAAAACTTTAGTATGTTGGTTCTTTTTAATTTTGAAAATCAATTGAGTTTATGTGGTTATTAATTTAGTTTATTCAAAGAAAACTCTAAAAGGGCTCTATTTTTTAAAAAAAAATTTTTATTAATTTTTATTTCTAAAAAGTAATTTTTCTAAATGAGAAAAAACTAAAAAAACTAATGCTAAAAATTTTCCTAAGCTACATATATTTTTCTTTTTATAGTTTAAAAGTAATACCTAAACTAATCAAGAAAAATAACTAAATAATAATAATAATAGTAATAATAATAATAATAAAGCGCAGAATTGAACCTGAATTGGCAGTTATGCAGTGTGGAATTGCTTGTATGTAGCTATGTGTGAACAGAACAGCTGATGAAGTGAAGGTTGTTAGACTTGCTATTAGATGGCGTGTGTGATAGGGGCTGTCAATGGCTTGGTTACGTCAAGTGAACAGTGTTGTGCTGCGTGAGTCATGAGGAGTGAGGATGGAATAATGGTGTGACATGATAGTATGGTTGGTTGTAGAGTATAGTTGACGTGTTGGATTAGTGATCGATGAGATGTGAGTTGTGCTTAGTGTTGTGCATGTTTGGAGGTTAATAGAGGGTGGAGTTTGTTGTGCTGATTGTGAAACAGTGCGTTCAGATTGCTGTTGTTGGCCTGTACAGTGTAGTCAGTGAAGTGTTCATGTGTAGTGTAGACAGTATAAGGCGTGAATGAGTGGCAATGAGGTGTTAAGTGTTTGATCGGTAAACTTTGTGCAGTGTTGTGTAGTTGAGTCATGCAGCTGTTGTAGTGAAGTGCGTTGCGTGCTTGGGTTGTATTATGGTTGCTTAGATCGTGCGTATATTGACTGTCGAGTGGGGGGGTTGACAATGGTGGTTGTAGTTACATGCGGGTTGGCTATTTTGGTTTACGGTAGAGTTGTTGTATCTGTGAATGGGCCAGATGTATGTGTAGTGTCTTGGTTGCTATTGTCTATGGAAGTTAGATGTAAATGCATCATGCTATGTTGGGGATGAAAATAGAATAAGGGTGAATGGTGCTTGGGGCTTCAAGTTAGTGATCGAAAGTGGACGGTGGCAGCAGTGTGTCTTGTTGTGGATGTGAGGCTGGTGTAGTGTGTGATCTGCGAAGTGTATGTATATGTTGGATTAGTGATTTGTGTTGTAGTTCAATAGAAGTATGTGAGGCATGCAAGAGTGTGGGGCGTTAGCAGGGGCTGGTTGTGATTGTGAAGGATGAAGAAAGAGAACTTCAATTCTTTTCAATTATGTCCTTTTCCAACTTTATGCTACGCAATTGATATTTATAAAACTCCATATCAAATCTTCTATGTTAATTCAAATCCATATCGATAAAAATCAAATTGTATTTAAATCTCTACAGATCTCTATTCTTTTGGATTTAATGCTATCATATCGGATTTGCATTATCTCCATTAATGACTTAAATACAATTCTATTAAATTTAAAAGATTTGATAAGATTTAAAATTAGATTTAAAAAAAATCCCATACACTTAATCAATTTTCGCAATGGAAGAAAAAAATAAAAGACACATACATGCTTGGTAAGATTCAAACCTATGACCTTAAGCTAACCCAATGCTAATGTTTAAGTACTTATTTGTTAAGCCATTAGCTTGTGTCTTGACATTTAGTACAATTAAATTGTACTTAAGCTATGTGATCTTCTAAAATAAAGCTACTTAAAATGAACTAGACTAAATCCATTAACCTTAAAATATTTTGTTTTCTAAAAATCTATTTTCCTAAAAAATCTTTATAATTTTTCTTTTCTCTAAGAATTTTTCATTCTTTTGTATTTTTATTATTTTTCAAAATTTTTCTTTTTCTTTTCTTTTTTTTTTATATTTTTGAATTAGGACCCTTTAAAATAAAAAACTAAAGCTACGTGAGGACAAAAATGAGGTGTTTACAGTGATTAAAGAACGAAAGCATCCTAAAGGAAATGTAAGAAGGGAAAGCCCCATGTAAGCTAGCTAATGCCTTAATGTAAGATAAGATAATGCTTTATAAGCTGGTTAGGACCCTAAAAATGACTAAAGAAGTAAAAGCACCTTATAGGCTAGCTGAAAACCTTAAAGGTAATGTAAGACAAGGCAATACTTTATAAGCTGGCTAGGACCTTAACAAATGACTAAAGAAGTGAAAGCACCTTGAGGGTTGGCTTAAATCCTTAGAAGATGATTGAAGAAGGAAAAGCACCTCATAAGACACCAAAAACCATAGTAGATGATTGAAGAAAGTAAAGCGGCCTATGGATTGGCTTAAAAGATGTCTAAAGAAGAAAAGTGCCTAAGAGTTGGCTTAAAACCCTAAAAGATGATTAAAGAAGGCAAAGCATCTTATAGGTTGGCCTAAAACCTTAAAAGATGATTAAAGAAGGGAAAACGTTATGTGGGCTAGCTTAAAACCTAAAAATGTTCATGAAAGAAGGATAGCACTTTAGGAGCTAGCTCTTAGAAAATGCGATGTCTATTTGTAAATTGCAAATCCTTAAAAAGATGAAAAACTTAAAAGGTCACATGATTGACATGACAATTAAATCAATAGGATTAAACAAATGAGTGAAAACTAGTAAGTGACAACTATTGACAACTTAATGAAATTTTAAAGAAGTTAGGCAATCATTTCTAATGTCCCAAACACAAATATCCTTTGTCAGCCTTATTAAGCCAATTTGGAGAGTTTTCAAATTTAAACCCCGTCAAGAACCACCCTACAATAGAGTAGTTTAGAGTTTAGAGTCATTACATCAGGAGAAAGGGGTAAAATAAGTTTGTTCTCACTTTGGTAACATTTATTTAAAGACGATTTCTATTTCTGATAAGTTATTGGTCTTTGAAATGAAGATGAGCCAATACTTTTCCAAACACCTCAAGCCTACACATACTTCACCTAAGTCTATCCACTCGAAATCTATGGATTTAGGGTCTTGAATCTCAAATGACAAAGACTCTACAATAGAGATAATTACTTTTGGGGCTAAAGGAGGATAGAAAGGAGCAAGATGGGGAAAGAAACAGTAAGGTAAAATAATAAAAAAAAAAGAGAGAGAAAAGAAGGAAAAAAAAAAAGAAAAAGGAAAGAAGGAAAAAAGAAAAAGAAAGGCCTAAAAATCGAGCTTGAATGTAATTAAAAAAAGCCCAGAAAGGTATTTCCTATCCTTGACAAGGGAAGCAAAACTAAGTCATGAAAAGAGCTTAGAGTCGAAGCTCAAAAGCATAAAGCCCTCATACCCATTATGTAATGCCCTAGGGTTTTGAATCTCTTAAATTTAGAGTATTGAGTGACATCAATAGAATTAATTGAAAATCCATGTCTAGACTAAAAAAATTAGAAGAAATTATTTATGAAGTCAGATTGCTAAAATAATGCACATATGTGAAATAATTAAATGAAAGCTCAAGTTAACCGGGGCCAAAAGTCATTTAAAAAGTGAAGCTCACGATTATGCTCAGAATATTATTTAAAGTGATATATGCATGGCAAATATAATTCATATATTAAAAACACATAAATAAGAAAGGAATATGTTGGGAATAGAGCCTTGTAAAAGATTGGAACTCTCTTGTAGAAGCTTATGTTTATAAGAGAATAATATAAAGTAATCAAAGAAATTAACAAGTAAAATAATCAAAAGTGGTTTTGTGGAAATGTGAGCTGTAAATGGTTTTGGAAATCAAAACAAGAGGTAACCCATGATTTGGAAACCATAAACAAGGATGGCATATGGTTTGAATTGTAAAACAAAGGGAGTTAGTGGTTTTAATGCATGGTTTTCTAAAACTTGGCAATCTTGTTTCCCACCAAACATACTATAAAAAGCTTAATCCTCTTCATATTACAATCTTTGGCTAGATTTCAATCTAGGAAAATTTAAGGAGTGGTTGTTGAGCTTGGTTTTTCACCCTCTTGTTTCTTTTTATAAAATAGGTCTTCATTAAACTGATTAATATTAAACCTTACCTATTTAATATCGATCCTCGACTAGGGTTTAAAGAAAATCATTTCTCAATTTGAAAATATATTAGAGTCGCCATTCGATCAGAGTTGGGAAAACAGTTAAGTTATAATCAATTGGATAGATTAATTATAACTTAACCACTAGTTTAATGATTAAAACTAATTTTATAAAACGGTTTTTGAAACCAGAGAATCTGAATTAGGGGGTTAAGAATTTTAAATCCTTACCGGTATCATTAACTTTCCAAATTTAATATTGACCTTAAAAATCACCTTTCAAAAAAAAAAAATCAATTTTTCACCTAAATTGGATAATTTAAACAATCTAAACTAAAAAGGAAAATTAGGTTTTTATTTTTTACCGTCATCCCATAAGTGTCTACATATTGACTATTCAAGATCAGATGTATGTAGTTCTTTTTGAAACTTTAGCTGGTGATGTTGATTTTATTTTTTTGAAAAGAAATCGGCTTTACATTTTATTCAATTTGGTTTATTTAAGAAAATATCTAAAAAAAGTCCTAAGTTAGACTTTTCATTTATTTTTGAAAAAAATCTAAAATGCCCTAAATTTGAATATGGATTAGTTAGACTTTTCATTTATTTCTCTTATTTTAGAAAATTTTTTTTCTAAGTGATACAAATAATTATTTATTCTTATTTTACATTTCCTTATTTATTCTTTATTATTATTATTCTTTTATCCTATATTTTTTCTTATTTAATTGTCATTTTTTTATCCATTTCCATTATACTAAAATAGATAAACTAATAAACTATTCTTTTTTTAGTTTTTTTTTTCTATTTCTTTTTTTTTTCTCTTTTTCTTTTTCTTTTTCTCTTTCCTTTTTTCTCCTTTTTACATTTACAATTATAAAAAAGAAACAACAACAACTAAATAATAAAGTAAAAAATGAAATGAATAAATAAAATAAAAAAAGGATATGATGTAGTAAGCATATGGGTCGGACTCCGATCGAGCTTTAGATTTGGGTCGGGTTGTCTCCACTGGATTCGGGTTAGACTAAATTCCTCTTCAACATAAATTTGATGGGGTTGATTTAGGGAGTTCCGAGCAGCAAATCGAGCAAGAAAGGGGGTATTTGTGAGTTTTGGATTGGGAATAGGGGGGTTAGGTTCAATGCTACGACTTGAAGTAGCCGTTTAGTGGTGGTGCAAAGTGCGGTGATGATGGTGGTGTTTGGGTGGCACTGTAGTACGTTGCTGGAGTTGAAAGGGGAGTATAGTGTGGGATTGTAAGTTATGGAGAGTTCGGTTATGGGATTGGTTTGGGTTGAAGAGAGTTGGAGGTGGTGGTTTGAGAGGGAAGGGGTTCGGCGGTTAGGGTTTGGTGGTAACAAGTTGGTAGCGATGCTATAAGCCACAGCGGAAGTCAGGTTCTAGAGCCTGAGTGATGGGGAGTGATCTTAGGGTTTTCGGTTGTGGTAATGGGCTCCGTAGAGAGAGATTCGAAAGGAGAGAGAGTGAATTAGAGAAAGAAAGTGATTGTAGGAGAGAGAGAGATTGTTTCGAGTAATTGTGCGAGATTGTTTATATTCGTAGACATCCTTAAGCTCTTATTTATGTATCAATTTAACCTAGAAAATAAGGAAACTCGAAATCGGATTTGAATGCAAATGCATGAAAATCTAATTTTTTTCAATTTTTGGAGCTCAATTTGAATGCTCTATTGATTGAATTTAGATGCGTTATTAGATTCAATTTATAGTAGGCTATGTGGAGGATGAATTTGTATCATTAATTAATGGGTTTTAGCAAAGGAAATGTACGAAATCAAGGGCCAAAGTGGAGGAGGTAAACTATTCTTATTTGGAGAAAGTGGAGGAAAATTAGGGAAAGGGGAAGAAAGAGAAGGGGAAGAGAGAGAAAAAGCTGATGTGGTGTCGATGTAGTGCTATGTTAGCGCGCATCGAGCAACTTGAAGTTGCCACGTATCATCAAATGATACGTAGGAGCTGATGTAGCATGCTACGTAGCACCACATTTGCACGTCGTCCAACTTGACACTACCACATGTCAAGACATGTGGCGTAGTCAAATCTTGACATGTGGTGGTGTGCTAATTACAAAAATAAAAAGGCCTCCCTACTTTTGCCAAAATTTGAACCTAATACCTCAAGTTTAACCCCATCCAATGTTCAAGTACTTATCCGTTAAACCATTGTCCTATGAATTGTATATATAGACTAAGTCAACTTGGGCTAGATTCAAATATAAGTCCAAGCTCAACGACTTAACTTCTAAATTTCTTTCAAAATATAAAATCTACCATAATAAAATGTTATTTTCTAAAATCTCTAATTTTTTTCAATTTTCCAATTTTTCGTAATTTTTTCAATTTTTATTTTCTAAACTTCTAATCTTTTTAAGGTTTCTTTCTAGATTCCTATTTTTGATATTTTTCCAAATTTCTTATTTTTTTGTACATTTTTTTTATTTCTTGGTATTGTACTAAAATTCTTATTTTTCTAATTTTTTTAAAATTTTTTGGGTTTTCTTTAATTTCTTATTTTTTCTTATGTTTTTCTTAATTAAAGGCCTATTGAGAAAGGAAAGAAAAATAAATTAATAAAAATAAAAATAAAGAGGGTAAAAATTAGGTATCTATAGCTACTCGTCTTTGTAGTAAAGTTTGAACAAAACTTTGCCACAAAACTAAAGAGATACTATTTTTGCCCTAAGGATGACTTTAAAACAAACTAAATAGCTATCCTAAAATCAATTTATTGGGGATTTGGATGAAGAAATGAAACCTAGTCGTGCCTCTCTAGGCTTACTAACTTAGGTGAGAATGTCTCTAAGGGACAAGCAATCTTATGCTAAAATTGACCTAAAACCTAGTTGTACCTTACTAGGCTCACTAATTTAGGCAGGAGTGTCTCTTGGGGATTAGCAACCCTAAATTAGGATCGATCTATAACTTGGCCGTACTTTACTAGGCTCACTAACCTAGATAGGAGTATCTCTTGGAGACTAGTGACCCTAAATTGAGATCAATTTAAAACCTGCTTATGCCTCTTTAAGCTCGTTAACCTAGGTGGGAGCATCTCTCGAGACTAGTAATCCTAAATTAGGATTGATCTAAAACTTGGCCGAACCTTACTAGGCTCACTAACCTAGGTAGGAGCATCTCTCAGGAACTAGCAACCTTAAACTGGGATTGATCAAAAACCCAATTGTACCTCATTAAGCTTTCTAACCTAAGCGAGAGTGTCTCTTGGAAACTAGCAACCCTAAATTGAGATTAATCTAAAACTTAGTTGTACTTCACTATGCTCACTAACCTAGGCAGGAATATCTCTTAGGGACTAGCAACCCTAATTTGGGATCGATCTAAAGGACCTGGTTATGCTTTACTAAGCTCACTAACTTAGGTAAGAGCATCTCTCAGGGACTAGCAACCTTAATCGAGGATTGATCTAAAGGACTTAGTCGTACTTTGCTAGGTTCACTAACTTAGGTAGGAGTGTCTCTCAGGGACTAGCAACATTAATTTGAGAATAATCTAAAGGACCTGGTCATACCTCACTAAGCCTACTAACCTAGGTGGGAGTATCTCTTAAGGACTAGTAACCTTAATTTGGGATCGATTTAAAGAGCATGGTTGTATCTCACTAGGCTTATTAACTTAGGTGGGAGCACCTTTTGGGGACTAGCAACTCTAATTTGGGATCGATCTAAAGGACCTGGTTGTGCTTCATTAGGCTGATTAACTTATGTGGGAGCATCTATAGAGGACTAGCAACCTTAATTTAGGATCGATCTAAAGGACTTAGTCGTACCTCACTAGGCTTACTAACTTAGGCCTATGCTGTACTTAATGAAGTGCCCTATGGTTTGTTATGAGAAAATTGGTGAAGGAGAGCGCCTTATGGGCTTCCTAAAAATGATGAAGGGAAGTGCCTTATTGGTTTGCTTGAGAGAAACTTAGTGAACCAAGATGCCTTATGGGCTTGCTTGAGGGAATTTGGTGGACAAAAATGCTTTATAGGTTAGCTAAAAGAACTTTGGAAAAGAGACTAAGTTAAGGTCATGTCTTCAAAGGCTAGCTAAACATTAAACACAGAAGGTGAGTGCCTTATGGGCTGGCTTAGCACTAAATCCAGAAGGTAATTGACTGTATGGATTAGCTAAAAGAAACTGATGAAGAGAAGTACCTTACAGGCTCACTAAGAAAAACATAGTGAATAGAGGGGTCCAATGGGCTCACCTAAAGAAATCAAGCATCCTATTGGCTTGCTAAAAGATCTTTGAAAAAAGAAGCACCCTATGGGCTTATTAAAAGAACTTAGTGAACTAAAGGGCCTTATGGGCATGTTAAAGGAAATTAAGGAATAGAAGCACCCTATGGGTTTGCTAAAAACCTTGAAGAGAGTTAAGTAGGTGGAAGGTGGGATTGTCCTTTTGAGAGTTGGCTACTTGATTTGAGGGAGCTATTTACAGATGATCGCTTTGGTAAAAACCACTTAATGTCAAGAAAAGACCTTGGGGACAATTTCTTTGATTTGGCGAAGAGTAAGAATGACCTAAACTATTGTGGTCAGCTTTTTGAAATGAAATACTTGGCCTTTTGGGCCAACATGGACTTGGAATAAAGATCCTGTTAGCAAACTAAAATAATAAAAAAGAAGAAAAAAAAGGGGGTGGGGGGGGGTGATACAGGTAAAGAATCATGTTAACATGGACTTGCTAATAGGTAAAGAATCCTTCCTTAATAGTCACATGGAGCCTCTTATGTTCCCACTAACTTGGATGCCGAGTCACTTAGTAGGGCCTTGTGATTTTCAAACACCCTTATTTTTCAAGGAAATGTAACTCATGACTAGTTTAGTCGAAGAGGACTTTCTTATAAACTCTTGGCCTAGATTACACTCTTAACTACAGTCCCAAAATCATAGTCCATTTTGCATGTGATATACCTTGATCAATCCATTAGGTCTTTTCGGTTTGACATTGTGAATTTAGCTTTTGGTCTAAGGGTTTTAAAAGGGATTAATGAAGAGGCTTATTTTGAAAGAAATATTTTATTAAACTTGAGTGTACAAGTTGAGAATCTTAAGAAAAATTAGAAGTATGTTTGCCCTAATTTCATAAAAATTTTTTATTAAAGATAAACTATCTTTCGAAAGCCGAAGAGCTTTTATTGTGTAAGGGTAATATTGTAGGTAATAGGGCTTGGTATGAGAGAGGCTCTAAAGCGGATATAGAGATTTTGGATTTTTAAGCTCAGATTTGTGATTTAGAGCCTTTTGCCTTTAGGGTTATTTAGGCTTTGACTTTCAATTCAATTTGGCTACCCTTATAGGGATATGCTATATTTCTTAGGACTTTTATCTCACACTTGGGTTCTCTTTTTTTTTTTATCTTTTTGTTTTCTTTTTATTATTATTTTTCCTTACTGTCTCTTATTGCTCTTTCTTTTCTTTTTGGCCCCAAGAATGACTGTCTCCATCACCAAGTTTTTGCTTTTTAAGCTATTTAAGGCCTAAAATCCATGGATTTCTATTGCATAGGCTCAAGTGAGGTAAGTATAAGTTTGAGGTGTTTGAAAAGGATGTGGGTCTTCCATATTTCAAAAAACATAACTCATCAGAAATAAAATTTGCTTTTGAATTTAACGTTATTGAAGGAAGTACAAACCAATTTTAATCCCTCTCTCCTTATCAATGACTCTAACCTTCGAATTGCCCCATTGTGGGGTGGTTCTTGACAGGGTTTAAATTTGAAAATTCTTCAAATTGGTCTAATGGGGTGAACAAGAGATGATCGTGTTTAAGATTCGAAAAATGAATGCCTAACTTCATTTTAATCTGTGTATCAAATCCAAAGTGGACCTCCTTTAAGGAATGAGTCCAAAGTATCCCTACCATTATGTCATTCAACTCTCAAAGTGTTTCAAGTTAATGTATAGAAAACAATTTGCCTCTTTTCATTCTAAACCTTTTCAAAGTGAGTTACCAATTTCTTAAGGAGAATTTATTTGCTCCAATAACTTTGCAATCATTTTATTGAAAAGGCAATCATATTATTTCAGCTGTTACAAACTTTATTGAAAACAACTTTCTTTGCCCTAATCTTAACAAGCATCTAATTACTTGAAACAACTTGTGAGATTATTAGAAGGCATTGGTAAGCTTAGAAGAAAAGGAGCTTTAGGCGACTCAATTGGACTATCCTCATGACTTGAAGAAGGACCAACTTATTGTAGCTTTGGCTAAATGAATTTTGCATCAATCAGGTCTTGAATCTTATTCTTTAATCTCCAGTATTTTTCAATGGAGTGCCCCTTCTAACCCATATGATAGTCCCATTGTGCTTCTGGGTCAAAGTTGCATGGTTTGTAATTTGGATTAGGGGCTTCACAAGCTATAACCCTTGCTACTTTCAAATGATGAAAGATTTGGGTGATTGATATCTTCAGTTGTGTGAATCATCTTCGCTAAGTGCCTTAAGATGGCTTTTTCTCATTCCTCCTTAGATTTTTTCTTCTTGGGCCTCCTTCATCACTTGGGTTTACTGATATTTGATCATTACTAGTCATCAGGTGTTGGAATCTTTTAAGCATAGGGCTTATTGCCATTTCTATATTTGTAATGCTCTTTTATAGCTTAGTTACCTTTTCTTCCAGTTCGAGAGTCTCCTTTCTAAGTTTGAATCTTGGGATATTTAGAGAGTGGTGACATTGGGAACAAGACCTACCATTGTTAGGCCATTTGATGCATCATCCTTTTTAAGGAGGCGAGTCTGTCATCAGCAATGTGAACTTGGTTAGAAGAATTCTTTACCAGTTAGCAAACTTTTCTTTTCCTTTTTTCTTCTTTTTTTTTTTTCTTTTTTTGTTTAAACAAAATCTCTCCTTTTTGAGAAAGAGAAAAGGAAAAAAAAAAAGGAATATAGGGATAAGACTTATTGTGAGAAAGGAGTAGAAAATAATGTTAAGGGATCAGGTGCCTAAACTTTACAATCTTACAAGGAAAAAGATCCTAAGGATGTATAGGAGAAAATATTGGAAAGAGTTGGAGTAGAAGATACAAAGGAATGGACTTAGAGACTTAAGGATACGACTCTTATGATTTTATTCAAACAAAAACTAAAGAGTGCATTATGAAGATGTGTAAATGTAAAGAGGGGAGATGGTAAATTGACTATGATGTGGCTAGAAAATAGATTTTTATTGTCTCTTTGAAGTTTCCCTTACAAATAAACCTTAAAGTCTAGATCCTCTTTTTCTTGTGAAACCTTAGCTCCTCTTCAATCTTATCTCTTTTCTTCAACTCAGTTGCCTTGATCCATCTGGTAACCTGAGAGATTTCTTCATTGTGGAACTTTTAGAAAGCTCTAGCCCATAATAGGCAGCAATATCTTTAAGGAGTTCAATGACAGTAGCAAACGCAACAATGGGATTCATCTTCTAGATGCTTTTCCTATATAGGAAATCGAGTTTAGTGCTTCGAGTATGGCTAATAAACCAAACCATAAGTACGGCTATATTAGTCTTTAAGTCTCCATTCCTTTCTTCCTATAGACGATTGAGCGACCTGGCTTATGCCACTAATAGTGTCGGGACATAAGATTTTCCTTCTAAAAATTAAGTCACAAGCTCTGCAATCCTTGATGTATGTGAAATATCTCATTAGGAAACAAAATAGTTCCAAACGCTGCCAAGATATAGGCATTGATCCTATATTGCTGCCAACCTTCAAAACTACTATAGAAGAGTTTCTAGCTATAGCTGGATGGGATCACGAACCAAGTAAAAAGGTTATCCAACTTAATGATTCTCCTATGGGGATTTACCTACATTTTGCATATTTAAGATTCACGGAGGCCTAGGAGCTTTTTGAAGATCTTTGTAAGGCTAATTGTGATATTTGGGACATATCTTTAGTTTCCAACAGAGGGGAATCTTAACAAATGGGAGTATTCTTTGACGGTTGGGCTCAGTTAGTATGGTCTAAGGTGAAAAGACTGATTTTGAGGGTCCTAGAAGTGGACCAAAGCTCGTACCATGGTGATATTGGTATAGACTTTGAGCAAAGAGAGGATGGGCTTAATCTTATCTTCAATGAATTTCTATTGGTTTGAATCGAAGAATTGAAACCATCTTTCAAGTATCCCCTTAAGCTTTAAAGGCTTATGGATACAGACTTCTTTGAAAAGGGCCTATGTAAGGAGGACCTAACCATTTTTGTACAAAAATGATTAAAAGAAAATTACATCAAAACTATCTTATTTACATATGGATTACATTGATATTTACAGGAAGAAAACATTTACAGGGAAAATATTAGGAAACTTTACAGATTTTTCTTTAGTTTTGCTACATCATGTTTATTTGCTAATTTTGGAAAAAAAAAAGGGTTCATGAATGTGATTAGGGTAGGCTCTAAAAAGGTCCTTAAGCATTGTGTCCTCACTTGTTAAAGAACACTTTCATTGGTCACAATGAGCTTAAGTGAGGTGGCCTAATCAAACCTAAGCAGTGGTTACACCACAGCACCTGAAGCCTACACAATGGCCCTTCTCTTAAGGTCCTAAAATGGCCTGGGTCTGACTGCACCTACATCGCATCTTTGATGCAATAAATGACCCCCCATATCCCAATGCGTGTGATATGTAAGATAACACTACAAACATGAAGTTAATAATAGATAAACAGAAGCAAAGGGTGAATTCTAAAAAAAAATACAGGGAAAGAAACTTTAGGTTTGTCTCTTCTTTTTCTCTTTTATAACAAAGCTGCCATAAAACCCTGAAGAATGTATGTAAGAAGGGTGAGTTCTAGAGATCCTTAAACTTTGTGACCTCATGCATTTCTTACAAAACGGTTTCTTAGTCACATTGAAGTTTAAGTAAGGTAACCTAATTAGCCTCGAACGGTAGTTGCCCTACTACGCTTAGAACTTACATAATGGCTCTCTATCCTAAGGTTCTAAGACGGCCCAAGTTTGACCGTATCTATCATGCATTCATGGTATAAGAAATAAATCTCTCCTTTAAAACAACTAAATAAGACTAAACTTGTAAAGATGTTAGTATAGTTATGATTTAAATGAATAAGTAAATAAATTTCAATAAGGTGATTTTTAGAGATTACTTCTAATTTTGGAAAGTTGAATGATTAACCTTCTTGACTTCCCCAATAGAGTCACCAAGCTATTTAGCCTGGTTTTTTACCCTCTCGATTCTTTTTATAAAATAGGCCTTCCTTAAATTGATCAGTACTAAACCCTATTCATTTAATATCAAACATTGACTAAAGTTTAAAGAAAACCATTTTTCAATTTAAAAATATATTAGGGTCACCACCCAACTAGAGTCGGGAAAATAGTTAAGTTATAAGCAATTGGGTAAATTGGTTATAACTTAACCACTAGTCTAATGATTAAAACTAATTTTATAAAATGGTTTTTGAAACTAAAGAATCTGTATCCAAGGGTTAGGAATTTTAAACCCTTATGGGTACCATTAACTATCCAAATTTAATATTAACCTTAAAAATCACTTTTCGAAAAACAAAACTCAGTTTTTCACCTAAATTGGATAATTTGAACAATTTAAACTAAAAAGGAAAATTAGGTTTTTATTTTTTATCGTTACTCCGTGGGTGCCCACGTACCTGCTATTCGAGATCAAATGTACGTAGTTCTTTTTAAAAACTTTAGCAAGTCATGTTGATTTTATTTTTATGAAAAGAAATTGACTTTACATTTTATTCAATTTGGTTTATTTAAGAAAATCTTTAGAAAAAGGTCTTAGGTTAGACTTTTCATTTATTTTTGAAAAAATTCTAAAATGCCCTAAATTTGAATATGGATTAATTTATTTCTCTTATTTTAGAAAAATGTTTTTCGAAGTGATAAAAAAATTATTTATTCTTATTTTACTTTTCCTTATTTATTTTTATTATTATTACTGTTTATCCTTAATTTTTTCTTATTTACTTATTATTTTTTTTATCCATTTCCATTATACTAAAATAGATAAAATAATAAACTATTCTTTTTATAAAAAAATTTCTATTTCTTTATTTTTCTCTTTCTCTTTTTCTTTTTCTCTTTCCTTTTTTCTCCTTTTTTTTTACATTTACAATTATAAAAAAGAAATAAGAACAACTAAATAATAAAGTAAAAGAAGAAATGAATAAATAAAATAAAGGATCGGATGCAGTAGGTGTGTAGGTCAGACCTCTAGCGAGTTAGACTCGGGTCGAGCTTCAGATTCGGGTCGAGTTGTCTTTACTGGATTCGGGTCAAACTAAGTTCCTCTTCAATAGCAATTTGGTAGGGTCAATTTAGGGAATTCTGGGTAGCATATCAAGTGAGAAAGGGGGTATTTGTGAGTTTTGGATTGGGAATAGGGAGGCTAGGTTCAATGCCACAGCTTGAAGTGGTCGTTTGGTGGTGGTGTAAAGTACTACGATGGCGATATTCAGGTGCCTTCATAGGGGGTTGCTGGAGTTGAAAGGGGAGTATAGGGTAGGGTTGTAAGTTGTGGGGATTTCGGCTATGGGGTTGGTTTAGGTTGAAAAGAGTTAGAGGTAGTAGTTTGAGAGGGAGGGGGTTCAGCAATTAGGGTTTGGGTAATAATGATGCTATAGGCTACAGTGGAGGCCGAGGGTGGTTAGGTTTTGGAGCTTGAGTGATGAGAAGTGATCTTAGGGTGCTCAACCGTAGTAGTGGGCTTGGTAGAGAGAGAGTATGAGTTAGAGAGAGAAAATGATCGCGAGAGAGAGAGAGATTGTTTCGAGTGATTATGTGAGATTGTCTATGTTCGTAGATGTCTTTAAGCCTTTATTTATACATGAATTTAACTTAAAAAATAAGGAAACTTGAAATTGGATTTGAATGCAAATGCATGAAAATCCAATTTTTTTTCCAATTTTTGGAGCTCAATTTAAATGCTCCATTGATTGAATTTAGACGCATTATTAGGTTCAATTTACAGTAGGCTATGTGGAGGATGAATTCGTATCGTTAATAGATGGGTTTCAGTAAGGGAAATGCACGAAATCAAAAGCTAGAGTGGAGGGGGTAAACTATTTTTGTCTGGGGAAAGTAGAGGAAAATTAGGGAAAGGGAAATAAAGAGAAGGGGAAGAGAGAGAAAATATTGACGTGGCGTCACGTCAGCAAATGTCGACCAACCTAAAGTTGTTACGTGTCATCACATTACACGTGAGAGCTGACATGGCATGCTGTGTGGCGCCACATCAGTTGGCTATCCAACTCGATGCTGCCATATGTTTGGACACGTGGTGCAGTTAAATCCTAACATGTGGCAATGTATTAGTTACGTAAAATAAAAAAGCCTCCTTGCCTTTGCTAAGATTCAAACCTAAACCTTAAGTTTAACCCTATGCAATGTTCAAGTGCTTATCCATTAAGCCGTTGGCTTGTGCTTTATCCTTATATACAATTAAATTGCATATATGGATCAAGCCAGCCTAGGTTAGATTTAAATCCAAACTTAGGCTCAACGACCTAAATTCTAAATTTATTTCAAAATTAAAAAATCTACCCTAATAAAATTTTATTTTCTAAAATCTTTTTTTTTTCAATTTTTTATAATTTTTTCTTTTTTCTAAATTGTTTTCAATTTTTATTTTCTAAACTTCTTATTTTTTAAGGTTTCTTTCTAGACTTCCTATTTTTGGTATTTTTCCAATTTTTTTTATTTTTTTTGAGAATTTTTTTTTTATTTTTTGTTATTTTCCTAAAATTCTTTTCTTTTTTAATTTTTGGGTTTTTGTTAATTTCCTTTTTTTTTTGTGTGTTTCCTAATTGAGGGCCTATTGAGAAAGGAAAGAAAAGTAAAATAATAAAAATAAAAATAAAGGGGGAAAAATTAGGTGTCTATAGTAATTTTAGAATACTTAGAAAAATAAGAAAAGCAGTGCACAAATCTAGTCAAACGTGAAACCTAGATTAGGTGACGACTTGACAACCAACCTTACTACTATATGAGAGAAGGACCAATGCCTAGGCTTGCCAACATGGTGGTGCCACCATTAGGTGGTTGAAGAATGTTATGCTGGCGATTCTCGGTTTTCACTCAATTTTCAATAATTTGCTAAAAATAGCAAACTAACTTTGAAAATTATGAAAAATTGTATTCTTAGGTTATCTTTAGTATTTTTTGATGGAAAAATGTCAGTTTTTTAAAATGTGCATGGCTCATATATCGCTCTTAAGAAATAGGTCGTTTTGAGCAAATTTTTGATCTAATTTTCAAAAGGACAATGATGTTGTTTCAAGCTAAGTTTTTTTTTTTTTTAGACTCCTCATAATATTTAATTTTACGCTATATCAAAAGTCTTACCAAATTTGCTTGGTAGGTTTTTGTAAATTTTGATTTACCAAAAACTGTCAAAATCTAAAAATTTTGGAAAAATGGTTGATCTTCTTGTGTCATTGGCCGAATCTGATTTCTTTTCACATTTTTTTGGTGTTAAAATGATGTTTCATGAAGTTGCGTATGATTTTAAGTCTAAAAGTGATCAAATGGGTGATTTATTATGATTTTTACAAAGCTAAAAGTGACTTTTTACAAAACTAGAATGGCTATGTGTTGGAAAGCGTACATGCACGAGTTTTTGAAAAATTGCCCAAATTTGGAATCTGATCTTATTAATGGTTTTACTGCTGGTTGTGTGCAAAGCATGGTGTGTCATAATGTTTAGGTGGATTTTAGCAAGTTTAAGCAAAATTTGACCCAATAGAAGCTTCTGTAAAAGGTTGCCTATGAAGATATTAATTTAACAATTAGTAGAAGTTTCTATAGAAGGTCTATGTTGAGATACCAAATTAAGTAAACTAAAATGTGTCCTTGTAGCAGTTTGTGTTGAAGGTTCTTTAATGAAACATAAAGTGAAATCTAAAAGTAAATATGAGTAGAAACTTGAGTAAAAGCTTCCTTGACCATAAATCCTAAGACTAACCTTAAGTAAAAGGTTGAGTAGAAGGTGTAGGTAATGAAGTTAATAAGGACCCTTCCCTAGTAGAAGGTTACGTAGGAGGTTAAATAATAAGGACCTAAACAAAAAGGATCATGTAGAAGGTTCTATAGAAGGTCCTAGGTATTATTGAAGTACTCTTACCTAATGTAGAAGGTTCTGTAAAAGGTCCTAGGTATTATTGAAGTACTCTTACCTAAACACTTAAGCTTTAATAAAATGTTTACATAACCTTGATAGACACTAAAATACAACTCTTAATTCTAGGTTACCCAACTAACGAGGAACTCGAAGATGCTATTCAAAGTGAGGGATACTGCTCTCAAGTGAGTGGATATTGTATGTTTAGGAGTAAACTTATGTCTACTCATTAAGTTGCAAGTTATGTGGTTTATTTGATATGTGCTTGATCGTTTGAGATTGGTTTTAAATCTTAGAATGATGTTTGTTGATTAAGTGATGTCCTTAGACATGTAATGGATTGACTATGCCTGATTTTGAATCTTGAGTTCGTTGCCATGAATGTATTGATTGAAAGAAATTTGCTATGACACATTTAAACTATGCGAAATATTAGCAAACAGTTCAACCTTCAAGGTGTTTGCTAAAGTGAACCCTGACACAAGTTTAAAGATTGAGACAATAAGACTCTAAATGAGATTAAAGCAAATTAAATTTATAGTTGATATGAAGCTTGAATATTTTTCTTGATATGGTGTTTGACACATCATTGGTGCATTCATGGCATAATGTGAATAGGATTTATGATTTAGATATTTTAAAGGAAACTGTTTTTTTGAGCAAGTACTTGATTTTGAAAAAGCTTGGTTCTAGTGAATTTGCAAAGCTCAGTTTTGAAGCATATAAGTTTGCATATGCTCAAGCGTTTTACTTTGATCACTCCTTGTTGTGATCATCATTAGTTTGGCTACGCTGTTTTCTCGTTTGTAGCCATCGCTTTGAATTTGGGGGTCCTACTTCTAGGTAGCTCGTTATTGCCTGCTTGGTTCCTAAACATTGCATCCAGATACCTAATTGAGTCGACCACTTGGATGAAAAAACAAGGCTTGGAGCTTAGATATTGGGTTCAACCTTTAAGGTGTTTGCTAAAGTGAACCCTAATGTTAAAGATTGAGGCAATAAGACTCTAAATGGGATCAAATCAAATTAAATTTATAGTTGATATAAAGCTCAAATATTTTTCTTGATGTGGTATTTAACACATCATTAGTGCATTCATGGTATGGTGTGAATAGGATTTATGACTCAGATATTTTAAAGGAAGTTTTTTTTTTTTTTAGCAAGTACTTAATTTTGAAGCATATAAGTTTCCACACGCTCGAGTGTTTCACTTTGATCACTCCTTGTTGTGATCATCACCGGTTTGGCCACGTTGTTTTCAAGGGTCCTACTCCTAGGTAGCTCCTTATTGCTTGCTTGGTTCTTGAACATTGCATCTAAATGCCCAATCAAGTTGACCTCTTAGATGAAAAATGAGGCTTAGAGCTCCGATATTGGTACTGATGCATTAGCTCACATACATAAGTATGGCACCCATTTTTGCATTATGTAACTTAGCTTGTACTATCTATTGTGTGACTAAAGTATCCATGTGCTAGCTTGATTATTGTTTCTCGAATATGTTTTATGTTATGCTTGTTATGTATTCTCACTTAGTTCACAGTGAACTAAGTAGATATGTGTTGTATTTGCAGGTGAAGGTGAAGTATAGGAGGGGCACCGCCACCACTAGGGAGTAAGATTTTGAGAACACCTAGGTTGGAGTCAATTGATTTGAAGGACTTTTGTTTTTTATGATAAACATAGATAGTTGTTATGTATAAATCTTGTAAAAAGATTTTGAAAGACTATGATAGTTGATCTACACAAAATTGTAAATATGTAAAGTATCACTTATAAGGCTAAACTCCATTTAAACCCCCTCATTATGCAAGTAAGTTATTATGTATATATATATATTGCCTTGTCCTTTGGTTTATTGTAGGTTAGTTGTAGGTGTTGCATTTTAGGCTAAACTAGGATGTGACACATTCCAAATCACTTTTCGATTCCCAAAACACAAAGCCTTCAAATACAATCTAAATCACAAACACAAAGCTTCCTTACACATCTTGAATCACAAACATAATGACTTCCTTCCTACAGTAACACCTACATTCAATAAAAATTCTTCTGATCACAAGGAATAATTTATCTTAAATAAAAATTGTTTTTGAAATTAGGGCAAGCACACTTTGAGTTTTTCATAAAAGGTTCTTAACTTGTAAACTAGGATCAAATAATTAATTCTTTCAAATAGGCTTTCTCATTAATCCCTTTTGGAAACATTTGGCCAAAAGCCTAATTCAAAATACTGAACTAGGAAAGGCCTAATAGATTACTTAAGGCATGTGACTTATAAATTAGACCACAATTTTTAGCACAGTACTCAAGAGTGAAATTTAAACCGATTGTACGTAAGAAAGTCCTCTTTGACTAAACTGATCATGAGTTACCGTTACCATAGGAAAGAGGTATCCAAAGTTGTAAGGCCGCACTAGGAAGGTTAGTGTATCACCAGATTAGCCCTGATGGTATTGAGATCAAGAGATATTATTTGAGGCTAAAGAAATGCCCCATGTGGTTACCAAGGAATGGAATGATTTAATACAGGACTTACGCTTCTTAATAAAAATTTGTATGTGTTATCAAACTTCCAAAAAATAAAAGAAATTAAAAATTATTTAAAAAAAAAAAGAGAAAGAGAAAAAGAAATAGAGAGAGAAGGTAAAGGCATTTTGCTAGTATCTCCATTTATTTTGCAAATCCATTTCGACCTTAGTGGCAAATTTTCAAATCATGTCATGGTCATACCTTTTAAGTTGACCTTAATAGTTTGAGCCACACTCCCTGGTGTAGTTTTCTATATGATTAATGTTCACTAACCTTTTTTCAAATCAAGGGACCTTATCCTTAGTACTAGTTTTGTCATCGGTAGCTTTAAATTCCTTTCTTTCTCTCTCTTTTTTTTTTTTTTGTAAATATCCAAGTCACAAAGTTTTCCAAAAGGATTACATCACCTCGATTGTTTCTTTAATCATCCCTTAAAGTCTTAATCCAACCTATAAAGTGCTTTCCTTTCTTCAATTTATGATGTTAGCCAGCTCATAAAGCACTATCCCGACTCATTTCTCTCTTAGGGTTTTAGCTAACCCCTAGGGTGCTTACCCTTTGTCAATCTCTCATAGGGTCTGTACCTAGCCTATATGGTACTTTCCCTTTGTCAACCTTTCTTAGGGTTTTAGCTAACTCATGGAGTTCTATCCCAACTCATTTCTCTCTTAAGGTTTTAGCCAGCCTAGAGGGCACTTTCCCTTCGTCAATCTCTTAAGGCTTTTAGCTAACTTATAGAGCACTTTCCTTTGGTCAACCTTTCTTAAGGTTCTAATTTGCTATTAGAGCATTGTCCCAATTCATTACTCTCTTAAGGTTTTAGCCAGCCCCTAGGGCACTTTCTCTTCATTAATCTCTCTTAAGGTTTTTAGACAATTAGTATAGTGCTTTCCCTTTATCAAATCTTCTTCCATTTAGGGTCCTAGCTAGCTTATAGAGTACTGTCTTGTATTAAATCTCTCTTAGGGTTCTTAGCTAGCCTGTAGGGCACTTTCCCATAATTAACCCTTCTTCAATTTAGGGTCCTATGATGGATTACCAACCTTTGGCCCACTTACTTCCGTACGCCTAAGAGGCTTCCAATCTCTCACCAAAAGAATTCTCTCTTGTTAACCTACCAACGATAAGAAACAATATACAGTAGAATGGTGGCTAAACTTGTTAAGAGCTTTAGGTGGGTATACCTTACTCTACTCTAACCTTTATGCCAACGTTGACTACTCTCTTGCTAAGAACTCTTCACCAAATGATGACAACTCAGGCCCTACATAGTAAGTCTTACTTGAACCTTTAGTAGCCAAGAGCTTCCTACTGAATGCTAAGACATAGGCTCCTACTGGTCGAGTACTTCTTTTTCGACGTACTACTAATACTTACGGCATTCCTTACCTATCTCTGCAACCTAGTGCTGCCATGCACGATCCAGCTCAACTATTGCACCTAAAGATTCCTTAGTATGAGACCATTGATGATCTACCACTTGTCCTTTTCACCTGACTCTATACTATTTTCCCTTTTTGTCATTTGTCCTCTTTACCCATTTTTTTGTATGTACTAAGAATCCCCTTTTTATGTATGCCTTTTTGTAATTTTCCTTAATTATAATGTTGTCTTAGGGACTTTCTATAAATATTCTTTTCTCTTTATAGCCACAACATCTTACATTCCTTATAGACATTTTTTAATATACTTGGTCCTTGCGAGACATTCCTCTCCAATTCTATTTTTATACTCTTATCTAATCTTGCCGAGTAGCTCAAGATTATTGGTGTGTAGACCTTAGCATTAGCTTATGCATTACATTACATGAAGTGCCAAGTTGTCTTGTGTTCGTAGGTGAATCATATCCTTTGAGCAGCTTCATGTCAACTACTGTATTTAGTTCACTGACCTTACCATTCTATTTTCTTCAATACTTCAAAGGACTCATTTGGTTCTCATCTCCTACGGTAAGTCTTAATGATAATAGAGCTCCTAGGCACATCATATAATTCCTAATATTAGAGCTTGACGTTGGGACCGAGAGCTGTGTTGCTATAGTTCCTACTAGTTTGTTGCTTGTTATACTCTATTTTCATTTGGAAGAATAAAGCAAGTTGTAGTTCATTGTTCAACTGGCATTTTTTGTGAGTGTGGGAATTCTTGTATGAAGAGTGTCTTTTGAAGCTTTGTATTAAGGATGTTGAATCTTAGTATGTAAGGAGAGATTAACGATGCAAAGAGTGATGCTCATGGTCGTGGTCGTGTTACCCAACAAACACCATGTAAAGAGGGCTATGGCCAAGTACTAAACAGTTCCAAGGTGGACTGCTGAGGATAAGTGCCAAGCCTACCTAAAGAGGGCCGAGGTAAGGGCAAGGCCAAGAAACCAAAGGTCCTTAGAGACCAAGGTTAGAGATTAGGAAGGAAGACCTAAGAGATTAAGTACTTTAAATGTCTCGGTTATAGACATATGGCTAGTCAATGTTCGAACTGACGCATCATGATGATCAAGGGAGATAAGCCTCAATTTGAGGTGGACAGTACTAGTGAAGGAGAGGAGGAAATGGAAGTTAGACCAATGTTGGAGGAGTTTCAGGAAGACTCCGACGTACTTACACCTTTGATAGTAAGAGTCGAGTATTATTTTGTTATGCATTAATCTCTCAAAACTTTTGTAGCTGACAAGAATGCATAAAGGGAAAATCTTCTCCACATGAATTGCCGAATGAATGGCAAGCTATGCACCTTGATCATTGATGGAGAAAGTTGTACCAATGTTATAACGCAAGGAGTATTTGAAGCCATGAAGTTGGAGCAAGTTAGAGTACTGATTTCCATTAGCGATAGGTACAAGCACGACGTATTGTGTGATGTCCTTCCCATGTGCACTTCGTACATCTTACTTGGTTGACCTTGGTTGTTTGACTTAAAGGTATTATACAATGGTTATAGGAACACCTACATGCTTTAAAAAGACAGGAAGAAGGTTATACTAACCCTTATGAGTCCTAAGGAAGTGAAGGAGGCACAAGATAAGGTTGCCAAATCACTACAGTGGAAGTCCTTAGTGATCTCCTGAGCTCAATTTGCCCAAAAAGTCAAGGTCGAGGAGTGTGTACTCCTTTTAGTCGGGAAACTTTTAGAGTTAAGAGAAGCCGAGAGCTTACCTACTAAAGTGTAAATAATACTTTAGGAGTTTGTTGACCTATGTCCTATCGAGATGCTGAAAGGCTTACTACCTTTAAGAGGCATTGAACATTGCATTGACCTTCAGTTGGGAGCTATGCTGTTGAACTAACCTACCTATAGGCTCAATGTCAAGCAAGCGGTTGAGCTAAAGAAACAGGTAGACGTGTTAATGGATCGTGGATATGTTCATGAGAGTATGAGCTCTTGTGTCGTACTAGCTATACTAGTGTCAATGACGGATTGGTTATGGAGAATGTACATTGACAGCTGAGCCATCAATAAGATTACTATTAAATAACAATACTCGATCCTACAACTTTATGACATGCTTAATGAGTTACATGCTGCTTACATCTTTTCAAAGATTAACCTGAAAAGTAGCTATCATTAGATACAAATGAGGCTTAGAGTTGAGTGGAAAACTACTTTCAAAACAAAGGATGGTCTGTTTGAGTAGTTGGTAATGCCGTTTAGTTTGATGAATCCGCCGAGTACTTTTATGTGGCTCACAAATCATAAGGTCACTAATTAGCAAATGCGTTGTGGTCTATTTTGACTATATTCTAGTCTATAGTACTGACCTCATCTCCTATATTGAGCATTTACGATTAGTATTCAACGTTCTCCATATCGATAGTTTATTCAACAACTTAAAGAAATGTGTGTTCTACCAGAGCAAAGTTGTATTCCTTAAATATGCTGTTTTAAAAGGAGTTTGAGTTGATGATGAGAAAATTCAAGCTATTCTTGAATGGCCTATGTCGATTAATGCTGCCGAAGTTAGGAGCTTCCATGGTCTAGCTTCGTTCTATCAAAGATTCATTTGAAACTTTAGTTCCACAACAACACCATTAATCAAGTTGATTAGGAAGAACTTTAAGTTTATGTGGTTGGAGAAAGCCTAGAAGAGCTTTGAAGAGATTAAGTCTAAATTGATATCTGCTCCAGTACTTACCTTGCTAGATTTTGAGAAAGCTTTTGAGGTTGAATGTGATGCATCTAAAGTCAGCATTCGTGCTATCCTTATGCAAGAGCACTGACCCATTGCCTATTGAAACTTAGAAGAGTTACCCTGAATTACTCAACATATGACAAGGAGTTCTATGCCATCGTCTGAACATTATAAAACTGGCAACACCAAGAGAATTCATTGTTTACTTAGATCATAAATCTCTCAGTTATCTCTGAGGGCAACAAAAACTTTCTCAATGTCATGCCAAATGGGTAAAGTTCTTGGAGTCCTTTTGCTATGTCATCCGATATAAGAAAGGTAGCACCAACACTATGGCTGATGTCCTTTCTTGTCTTCATACCCTCATTATGACAATGCAAGCTAAGGTACTTAGATTTAGCACTCTGCCCAATTAGTATGAGTATGATCTATATTTTGAGCCTTTAATGACTAAGTGCAATGTTAAAGGGGTTGTAGATGGGTTCCACTTGAGTCAAGGGTTCTTGATGAAGGGCAAGTAGGTTTATGTGCTGAGTGTTTCGGCTATGGAGCTACTCATTCGAGAAGCTCATGTTAAAGGCTTAGCCGGCCATTTTGAAGAAAAGAGGACGATTGAAATATTGAAAGAACATTTCTATTGGCTTGGGATAATGAAGGATGTGCGCTAAGTTCTTGAGAGGTGCGAGGTGTGTAAACATGCAAAAGGAAGAAGAGAGCTATAGAGAGAGTATACACCCCTACTTATACTCGAGTGGTTGTAGACCAACCTAAGCATAGATTTCATGCTTAGCCTTCCTCAAACATTGAGAAGACATGACTCAATTATGGTGGTGGTCGATCGGTTTAATAAGATGAGCCACTTCATTCCCTACCATAGAACTAATGATGCTTTATTTGTTGATAACCTCTTTTTGCAGGAAATCGTAAGACTGTATGGAGTACCGAGAAGTATTTTGTTCGACTATAACTTAAAGTTCATGAGCTTCTTTTGGAGGACCTTGTGGAAGAAGCTCGGCATTAAGCTCATGTTCAGTACTTCTTGTTACCCCCAGAAAAACAGCTAAACCAAAGTTATGAATAGGACAATCGGTAACCTTCTATGAGTGGTTGTGGGGAAGAATTTACATGATTGGGATCCATGCTTACTCATCATTGAGTTCTTTGACAATCGCTTAGCTCACAGCTCAACAGGAAGGTCACTGTTTGAGGTCATTTATGGACTTAACTTGAATTTACCTTTGGATTTGATTATCAAACCAACCAGTCAAGGGGAAAGCCAATCCAGCCTACAGCATGCAAAAGAGTTCCATAGGTTGCATCAAAAGGTTGCCAAACATCTGGCAAAGACTGTGGCTCGATAGAAGAAACAAAGAAGTTGAGGAGGGAGGTAAGTCATTTTTACTCTTAGAGATCTTGTCTAGATCCACCTAAGTAAAGAACGTTTCCTTAGAAAAAGGATGACCAAACTATACCCTTTAGCAGATGGATCTTATAAGATCCTTAGGCGTATTAATGACAATGCTTATGAGATTGAGCTACTTGAAGGATACAACATATCTTCCACCTTTAATGTTGTCGACTTGATACCCTATATGCTTGACGAAGAAGAAGACCATGATTTGAGGGCAAATCTTCAACAACCCCGAGGAGTTGATGGATTATCGACCTTTGGCCCACTTACTCGCATATGCCTAAGAGGCCTCCAGTCCCTTGCTAGAAGAATTCTCTCTCATTAACCTATTGAGTATGAGAAACAGTACACAACAGAATGGTGGTTGAACTCCTTAAGAGCTCCAGATAGGTACACCCTGTTCTACTCTAATCCTTGTGCCAATGCTGACTAATCTCTTGACAAGAACTCTTTACTAAATGATGAAGGCCAGGGCCTTGCACACCAAGTCTTGCTTGGACCTTCAGTTATTGAGAGCTTTTTGCTAAGTGTCGAGACATAGGCTCTTGCTAGCTGAGTACTTCTCTTTCAGCTTACTACTAATACTTATGGCATTTCCTTACTCGTCTCTTCAACTTAGTGTCACTACATCATGATCCAACCTATCTACTATGCTCAAAGATTCCTTAGTACGAGACCATTGATGAGCTCCCACCTATCCTTTTCACTTAACTCTATATTATTTTCCCTTTTTGTCATTTGTCCTCTTTACCCTTTTTCGTATGTACTAAGAATCCCCTTTTTATGTATGCCTTTTTGTAATTTTTCTTAATTGTAATCTTGCCCTAAGAACTTACTATAAATAGTCCCTTCTCTTTATAGTCGCAACATCTTACATTCCTTACATACATTTTTTAATATACTTGGTCCTTGCAAGATATTCCTCTCCATGTCCATTTCTACACTCTTATTTAATCTTACCAAGTAGCTTAAGATTAGTGGTGGGTGGACCTTAGCATTAGCTTATGCATTACATTAAGTGAAGTGCTGAGGCATGTTGTGTTTATAGGTGAGTCATATTCTCTAAGCAGCTTTACGTCAACTACTGCATTCAGTTTGCCGACCTTACCATTCTATTTTCTTCAATACCTTGAAAGACCCATTTGGTTCTCATCTCCTATGGTAAGTCCTAATGATACCTGAGCTTTAAGGCACATCATCCTAGCTAGCTCATAAAGTATCGTCCCATATCACATCTCTCTTAGGGTTCTTAACTAGCTCATAGGGTGCTTTCCCTTTATTAACCTTTCTTTGGGTTCTAGTCAACTCATAGAGTACTATCCTAACTCATTTCTCTCTTAAGATTTTAGCTAGCTTGTAGGGTACTTTCCTTTCATCAATCTTTCTTAGGGTTTTTAGCTTGCCATAGGGCATTTTCCCTTTGTCAACCTTTCTTAAGGTTCTAGCCAACTCATAGAACATTATTCCAACTCATTTCTCTCTTAAGGTTTTAGCTAGTTTGTAGGGTGCTTTCCTTTTGTTAACCTTTCTTAGGGCTCTAGCTAAATTATATTAATCTGTCCTAGCTCATTTCTCTCTTAGGATTTTAGCTAGCCTCTAAAGCACTTTTTCCTTTATTGATCTCTCTTAGGGTTTTTAGCCAACTTGTAGGGCACTTTCCCTTGGTCAGGCTTTCATAGGGTACTTTCCCTTTATCAATCTTTCTTAAGGTCTTCACTAGCCCATAAGGCACTTCCCCGAAGCTTTTAGAATTTAACAATCTTAAAGAGCACTTTTCTCACTTAGGCGAGTTAGCTTAGAGGAGCATCACTAAGTTTCAACTCAATTTCTTCTTTTAGGTTTGCTAGTCTCTCATAAATGCTCTCATCTAGGCTAGATAGCTTAGAAGAGAATAGCTAGGCTCTAAATGAATTCTCAGTTATGGTTACTAGTGCTCTAGAAATGCTATAGCCTAGGCTAGTCAACTTAGAAGAACACAGTTAGGTTCCAAATGAATTCTTTGTTAGGATTGCTAGTCCCCTAGAGATGCTCCTACCTAAGTTAGTTAGCTTTAAGGAGCACAACTAAGTTTCAATTTGATTCTCTTTTAGGGTTGGTAGTCTCCTAAAGATGCTCCCACCCAGGCTAGTCAACTTATAAGAGCATAGACTCTAGATAAATTCTTAATTAGGGTTGTTAATCCCTTAGAGATACTCTTGCCCAAGCTAGTCAACTCAAAAGGTAAATGAATTTTCAATTAGGATTGTTAGTCCCCTAGAGACGCTCCTACCTCAGTTAGTTAGCTTAAAAGAACACAACTAGGTTTCAATTTAATCATCTTTTAGGGTTATTAGTCCCCTCGAGATGCTTCCACCCAAGCTAATCAACTTAAAAGAGCTCAACCAAGTTCCAAATGAATTCTTAATTGGGGTTACTAATCCCTTAGAGACGTTCCTCCCTTGGTTAGTTAACTAAAAAGAGCACAACTAGGTTTCAATTTGATTCTCATTTAAGCTTAATAGTCTCCTAGAGATGCTTTTGTCCAAGTTAGTCAACTTAGAAGAGCATAGCTAAGCTCCAAATGAATATTCAGTTTGGATTGCTAGTCTACTAGAGACATTCCCACCTAGGTTAGTTAACTTAGTGGAGCATGACTTGGATCCAAATCAATTTCTTACTTAGTGTTGCCAGTCTTCTAGATACGCTCCTGCCTATGTTAGTTAGCTTAAAGGTGTACGACCAAGTACTAAATCGATTTCTTAACTTAAAGGAATGTGACCAGATTTTAGACCAATTTCTTGTTTAAGGTTGCTAGTCCCTTAGAGACATCTCACTTAGGTTAGTCAGCTTAGAAGAGTATGATCGAGTTTCAAATGAATTTCTTGTTTAGGGTTGCTAGTCCCTTAGAGACTTTCCTATTAATGTCAGTCAGCTTAGAAAAGCACCATCAAGGTTGTTAGTCTAGCTAAGCTTATAGAGCACTACAATTTTAAGGTTCTTGCCAACTCTTAGGACATTACCCTTTTGTTAATGTCACTTTTAGGGTCTTACCAACTCTGAAAGTGCTTCCTTTTCTTCAAAACCTTTTAAGGTCATCGCCAACTCTTAAGGTACTATACCTTTATGAGAAACCTATTCTCATGTCGCAACTAGCTCTTAGAGTGGCATCTTTCTCTTTTAGAATCTCTTTTACCTTTTACCAAATACTGAGTGCATTAAGCCTAGGATAGCTAGCTATTTATAGCACTTCTTAGGGCAAGTTTATCTTTAGGGTAAAAATGGTGTCTCTTTTTTGTATTTATAGTAAAGTTTTACTCAAACTTTATCATAATAAGGAGTAGTTGTAGATACTCTGTTTTTTTCCCTTGTAGTTTTGGTATTTTTCAAGAATAAGGAAAAGTGTCCTAATTCAAAAATACAAAAAGTTAGAAAATTAAGAAAAATACAAAAAAATTATAAATTATAAAAAAATATTAAAGAAATTATTAGGAAAAGATAGAATTTTTAAGGAAGTAAAAGTTTTAGGTTGTTTTAAGGTTACGAAATGGCTCACTTCATTTTTAAGGTTAGATAGACAAAGTGTACACATGCAATTTAGTAGTTCTGATCTATATTTGAGAACATTAAGTTTCTTTTGAAAATTTATTATTCAAACTAAGTTTGATTTGTGTAATTAATCATGTGATAAACTAAAGCTCGTAAAACTATTAAATTTGCTTCAATTTGAAAATCTATTCAAGTGAATTAGACTTAATATTGAAGGGCATTTAATTTTGAAGAGTTGATCAGGTGAGGTTGACATTTTATTTGATAATGATAAAAGCTTAGTTAAAAAAAATGAATCAAATTAATATAAAAAAAGAGTTGGAAAAAAAAAAGGTGGTATTAGATTAAGCTAGGCTCGAAGCTTAGCCCATGCATAGGAAAAACCTAAGTTTAGCCTAGGTAGGCACTACAAGTAACCTTGTTTTTTTCAAACCAATGTGTATTGTACAGTGTGCTCTAGGCTCATTGCACTTGCATGTGTACTTGGAGCTTCTCCTCTATTGTTGCTCAATCTTCCTCTTTTTCCTTTGTTAAGCAGCTTATGTGTGGCCATTTTTAGTCCATTTCTCTTCAAGATTTCACCGAATCAAGGGTGAGATCTTGAAGATTGCATGGCATACTTCTAATTTGGACTGAAAACAAGTCTAAGTATAAGTGTTATTCTATCCAAATCGATCCTAAGAAACTGAAGGAAAGCTTGTATCTACGGTTCTAGCTTAGCATGATTCTGTAAATCGACGTTACAAAGGATATTTTTCGAGCTTCGAAGTTGTACCATGATCAACAAGATTGCATTGGGCAATCAAAATAACAACACAATTCACCTAAATCTTCTTGCATTGAAGATCATTCAATCTTGGTCATCAGTAGATGATTTGGACATTGATGATCTTTCCAAGCTTGACTGAGTCTAATTTTGTATAAATAAAACCCCCTAGCTTTGGTCAGGATTAGCAACTTCCACCTTTGCTTCCTCCATTGCTAAATCTCACGCACTCTCTCTCTTTCTCTCTCTCTCTCTAAGTTTAAACTTAGTTCTAGGAATTTTTGAGTTAAAATACTACTCATGTAAGCATCTCCACTCCAGTAGCTCTCTAACATTGCCTCTATCTCTTCCATCCACGACCTTTATAACCTCCAACCAACACCCTTATTGTGAAACCTAGCTACAGCCACTACCCCATTCAAAACCCCATTTCCAACATTACTTAAGAGAAAACACCATCGCCACCAGCCTCCTTACCTTGTAAAGCCCCCAGCTTAACCACTTGCGAACTCCAGTGACCATTAAAAACATAACCACAATCCCTACCAGCAACCAAGTTTTGAATACCCCAAAAACTACCACCATTTGTGGTGGTGCTACTCCTATGCCCCTAATTCGAATAAAATATGCATGAAAATGTTTTTCCTCACTCAATTTGGCTGCTAAAGTCATCCAAATCACCCCCTGTAGCCACTTCTCATCCATCTTCTTATCGGCTTAGATCTGTACTCGATGACTTAATCCAAAAATTAGCTTAAACCCACTCCAACTACTTGTGCACATGATCCATCTCTTAACCCATGTTTGATCTTCTCTTCCTCTTTTATTTGTTTTAGTTTTTTTTTCTTCCTTTAATTTTTACTTCTCTATTTCAAATAATAATAATAAGTAAAATAAAAACATATAAAAATAAAATAAATGGGTTTATCTTCCAAAATTTTTCACAACTTTTTCCTTTTATACAATGAAAGCATCTATTTATTTATTTTTCTTTTCAATACCAACAAAATTTATTTTCAAAAACAAAATTTTGAATATAAAAAAAATGTATTTAATAACTTAGAAAAATTAATTTTCCAAATAAATAAAGTAAATGGAATTTTTTCAAATTTAGGACTTCTTTATATTTTCTTTTCCAAAAATAAACACTTGAAAAAATTAAGACCCTTTTTTGAAAATTTTTCAAAATGAAAAATAAAATAGCTAAGAGATATAAATTTGGCCAAATTTTAAAATTAAAATAAACCAAAAAATTAAAGTTTTGGGAA
This sequence comes from Lumnitzera littorea, assembly GCA_024138015.1. Taxonomy (NCBI): domain Eukaryota; kingdom Viridiplantae; phylum Streptophyta; class Magnoliopsida; order Myrtales; family Combretaceae; genus Lumnitzera; species Lumnitzera littorea. Next base: position 62,119,569 of record JAMXBB010000003.1, on the reverse strand, counting down.
AAAAACTATGGAAGTCTAATCTTAAATAACATGCGCATAGGCACTTATAGGAAATTACCAGTTGACTTAAAACATAGATAAAATTATTTTTCCCTTTTTTAGATAATTTTTTTATTTTTGATTTTTTTGTAATTAGATACAATTTTATTTATTTACTTATGAATAGGAATTATGTTTAGAAGCGTATTTTGAAAAATAAACTTAAATTCAGAAGGCTGTGGTAGTACTAGCATAAGGTTTAATAGGATAACTTCCGAACTTGCTATATCTTATTTTTTGAAAATTTTTAGAACGCAAGCTAATAGCTAAATTAAAACCGACCTACCTAATTGGTTCTAATTTAATCATGTTTCCTGGTTCCACTGATTCGTGACTTTAAGTTTTTCAAAAATAAAGAAACTAGATTTTCTTTAACTTCAGTTGAGAGATTATACTAAATGGGCACAAGGTTTAGCTTAAATCAAATTAAGGAAAATGGAAAATAAAAAATTCAAGCTTGATAGGGAGTAATGGAGATAGGAAAAGATTGCCAATTCCTACCTTCTCTACTCACACTCCCCTCAATTGTCCTATGTCCAACATCCTCATGGAAGTTTGGAATTAGAGAATACTACAATGGCCTAAGAGGATTAGAGGGAATCCCTCTAGAAGGAATTCGAACAAGTAGTATGACTTCCATCATGATAGGGGTTACAACATTGATAAATGTATTCAACTTAAAAATGCTATAGAAGATGTTATTCAAAGAGGTTACTAAAGGAAGTTTATAGCTCATGATGTAGAAAACATTAAGCAAGCAATTTAAAGGAAGAGGAATGACTAAGATTGAGATGAGTAACCTAATCAAGCTAGAAGAAATGATAGAGAGGATGGTAATAACAACAATAGTAGGGCCCCAAATGGTATTATCAACACCATAGTTGGTGGACCCTTTAATTTAGGCCAATCTTTCTCTTTGAGCTTAACTAATACCTTTAAATATGTTTATAATGTATAGGGAAAAAAGTTAAAGTTCAACAATTCAATATCTTTCTTGTAAAGAGATTATAAGGGTATCTAAATGACCCACGATGACACATTAGATATTGGCTTGAGGATTGCAAACTTCAAAGTTAGGAAGACCCCTATCGATACTGAAAGTTCGGTAAACACAATCTTTCAACATGCTTATGCTCAAATGAAGCCTAAGATTAAGGCACAATTGAGATCCTATAATCACAACCTATATGCCTTTAGTAATGAACTAATAAATGTTTCTAAAGTGATTTCCCTCCTCAATCAAATTAGGGATGATAACAACGCCGCAAAGAATAAGGTGGATTTCGTCATAGCTAAGTGTTGGTCCCTTTATAATATTATAATGGGCTGACCTAGCCAAAATTTATTTGGCATGGTTTTGTCCCCGATATACCTTAAGGCTAAGTTGCCTACTCTAACTAATGTTGAAGTATGTAAAGGAGATCAACAACTTGCGAGGTCTTTATACTTGAAAGCCCTTAAGTTTGAGGAAGTTTTCTACATTGAGAAAAATCCAAATTGGGAAGGACATAGAGTAATCGAAGGAAGGAACTAAGGAAATATAGCTTAGAGAAGATCCATAAAAGACTACAACGATAAAAAAATCTTTATCTCTAGAGTTACGGCAAGGATTGGTGCATTTTGTTAGAAGGAATATTGATGTGTTTACATGGTCTCTCTTTGATATGTCCACCATACTAAGATAATTTATGACACATAAGCATAAGATAGACCCTAATGCCAAAGTTGTTTAATTGAAGAGATGCATTTTGCTACTGAGTAATAGGTTATGATTGAAGAGGAGGTATAGGAACTCTTAAAGGTAAGCTTTATACAAAAGGAGCCTTACCCAACATTGTTGGCCAATTGTGTGTTAGTTAAGAAGTTAAACAAAAGTGGCATATGTGCATTGGCTTTGTGAATTTGAATAAGGTCTGCCCTAAGGATTGTTTTCCCTTATTGAGAATCAATGAGTAGTGGGTTGAACTGCAGTCATGCTTTGTTGAGCTTCATGGATACCTTCTCTAGCTATAATTAGATAAATATGGAAGAGGAGGATGAAGTACACAACTTTGGTACATACTATTACACTTTAATGCCTTTTTGTTTGAAGAATGCTGGTGCAACTTATCAATGGTTAGTAACAAAGATGTTAAAGCCTCAAATTTATTACAAAGTAGGAGTATATGTTGATGATATTATTACTAAGAGTGTAGAATAAGGTCATCATTTGACCGACTTAGAAGAAACTTTTGGTACATTATGGAGGTATAGAATGAAATTAAATTTTGAAAAGTGTGTCTTAGAGCTACATTAGTAAAGTTCCTAGGTTATATGGTCATCTAATGAGGAATTGAAGCTAATTTAGAGAAAACTAAAGTGATCAAAGATATGGAATCCTTAAGTTTAGTAAAGGAGGTATAGGAGTGGATAGGTCAAATTGCAACATCGAATGAATTTGTTTTAAAGAGTATTGGTAGATGTACTGAGTTCTTCAAAGTTAGGGTAGCAACTTAGTGGTTTTGGGATGAGTTTTATAAAACCTAAACTAGCCCTTATAGGGTTTAATGTTTCTTATAACCCTATAGGGTTTTTGCTCCTATTACTAAAATATACCCCTAAAGTCATCATAGTCCAATACCGAATCAACCCACCATGATTACATAAAATATTTAATTTTTATTTTTATTTTTTAAGCTATTCTGAGTATATTCTTAAAGGATTTTTATAAACAAATGCTTGATATGCTTATCAATCTTTTTAATAATAAAATATAAGATAAAATTAATATAATAATTTATTATTTCTTATTGAGTCGAGTTTGCCATTAGGCTTTATTGTAATCCCAAAACTCAACACTAAACCTTATAAGATTTTTAATCATATACCAAAACTTGATCCTTAGGCTTTTAGGGTATTATCTTATAAGGTTTTTATCAGGTTGAGTACCTTATAACAACCCATCCAGTTGCATTGCTATTCAAAATTATGAAAAACTTCAAGGAATTTAAGTGGACAGATAAATGTGAAGTTGTATTCCAAGAGTTAAAGGGAGGAATTGTTCTTATATCTATTAGTTAGTGGTTAAGCTCTCTATTTTAGTATATGTTCAAGGGAGAGAGCATCGACCGATCTATTATGTTAGCCATGTTCTATAAAGGCCAGAATCAAGGTATACTAGGATGGAAAGGTTTGTTCTTGTCGTGGTTATAGTAAGGAGGAAGTTGAAGCCTTACTTTAAGGCTCACTAAGTGATAGTTCTTATAAATCAACCATTACAGCAAGCCTTATCGAAGCTTGACTCGTTTGGTTGAATGATGAAGTATGTGCAATAATTGAGTGCATATGATGTTCAGTACCAACCAAGAACAACTCTGAAAGTGCATGTCCTAGTAGATTTTGTAGTCGAATTCACAAGAGAAGAGGACAATACCCAGCTAATCGAGAAGCTTCACTTGAACTTCTATGTAGATGGTTCCTTGATGTGAGATGGATGTAGAGCAGGTCTTGTCTTGTAAGGACCACATAACCTTAGAATCTACTATACACTTAAGTTTAGATTTCCAGCTAGTAATGACAAAGCTAAATATGAAGTATTGATAACTGGATTAAGGCTTGCCAAATAGGTCTAAGCTAAGAGATTAGAGCTTCTATCTAATTCCTGGTTGATCTTTGACAAAGTAAAATGAGAATACATAGTGAAGAAGAAATAATGAGCAAGTGCTTAGCCATACTACGAATACGTGCCGAGGAATTTTTGTCCTTTACAATCATAAAGGTACCTAACATACAAAATCTGGTTGCCAATAACTATCTAAGTTAACTTCTACATCGCTCATAGATTTGAATGATTGCCTCTTTATTGAGTACTTATGGAACAAGAGCTTGAAAATTTTTTGTCAATGTATTAATGTCTAGCCCATACCAAAGAAAAAATCTTAGATGGATCTAATTGTTGACTATTTGAAGGATGGATTGCTGCTGATAGGAAAGAAGCTTAGAGGGTCATGTCTAAGCTATGAATCACATCGTGATTGATGATCAATTATATAAACATAGCTTCAAACAACCTTACCTTCATTGCCCTTCACCTAAAGTGGCACAACAAATTCTCTTTTAACTTTATGAAGGAGTTTGTAGCAATCATGTGAAGTCACAAACATTATATGTTTGGACACTCATACTTGGTTACTATTGGCCCTCTATGAGAGAGGATGGGAAGAATTTGGTACAACATTGCCCATAATGCCAAAAGCATGAGGTAGTTAGTCGTGCTTTGTTTAACAAGCTTTAACACTTGACCTATCATTGGCCTTTTGCTCAATGGGGTTTAGACATTCTTAGACCTGTCCTAAAGGCCACAAGACAATGGCAATTCATTTTGGCTTTAGTTGATTAATTCACTAAGTAGGTAGGGGTAGAAGTTGTAGCAAAGATTATTGAGAAGAAGGTGGAGTCATTTGTGCTCAACTTTATCCTATCAAGATTTGGAGTTCCTTATATGATTATAACTGATAATGGTCCCCAATTTGACAACAATAAGTTTTGAGCTTTCTATTAGAAGCATGACATCTGGCTGAATTATATATCAATCACACATTCGTAAAGTAATGGTGATGTTGAAGTTGTAAAAATATTATATTGTATAGCTTGAAGTAGAGAGGGGACCAAGCAAAAGGGGAATGGAGTGATGAGCTTCTAAATATCTTAGGGGGTTAAAGGACTACGTAAGAACTTCAACAAGTGAAACTCCGTTCAGGTTAGCATTTGGGTCTAAAGTCATCCTTCCCATTGAACCGGAGCTTCAAAGTTTAGTATGCAAGTCTTCGATCTTATGGCCAATCAAATTGGCCATAAGACTAAGTTGGACACAATTGAGGAAATACAAGATATTGCAAAAGTTAGAATTGTGGCGTACTAACATAGATTAGCTTAATATTACAATTAGAAAGTGAAACATAAGGTTTTTCAACCTGGTGACTTAATGTGCCATAAGATGGAAGCGGTAAGAGTTTAGGACAACTAAGGGAAGCTCTTTGCAAATTAGGAAGATCTAGTTTAGATCCTAGAAGTTATGGGGAATGGTGCATATCAACTCAAGAGGTTAGATGGGTAGATCATTCCTAAAGCATGGAATGCCAAGAATTTAAAGTTGTAATTTGAATGATCTCTTTTTGTCAATTATTCACTTTTAGTTATTAATTATTCACTTTTTAAGTTTATCTCTATTAGAATTGCTCGTTTATGCCCATATTATAATTTAAGTGATAAGTTCTTATGATGATACAATGAAGTATTATTTTTATTAAATGTTTGCTTATTGTCACAACTTTCTTTAACTATGTCCTGGCAAAACCATAGTCAATAGACTAATGAATTCCAAAATGTTCAAGCTAGCTTAGTGAACGAATTAGCTTAATGGCTCTCACCTAATTTAGTTAACGAACTTATTTTTAAGTCCATAACCCAAAGGGTTAACGAGTAAGCACTTTATATCTTAGCCAAACTTTAGAAATATGGATATTAAACATTTAATCTTTTTAGATAAATAGATCTCGTCTTGCTGACCAATTAGATGCACATAATAAACATGCTTATGGGATAATAAATAAGAGAATAAATTTATCATCCAAATTAGATAAGAAAGGAGTCCAACAAATTTACATTTGAAAAGGTTGAATCTTGATCTAAACAAAGAAACATCCCAAAAGTAAAAAATTTAAGCAAAAGGATGTTTGGCTAAATTTTCATTAGCTTCAGATGTATCAGTTGGAGGAGCCTTTACCAGAGTATGAATTTGCATTGGCTTAGGGTCTTCATGACTTTATTCCTAGTCAATGTCCTTATTCATTAACTCCTCATCTTCATCTTCATCTTCATCCTTATTATCATTATCCACATTAGTGAAGTTAACACAAGAAAATTCGTAATCAGGACATACCTTAAGCACTTCTTCCCTAGCTAATTGGACACCCTTAAAGAAATTTCTTGCAAAGAAACTTCTCATAACACATGCTTGGTGTCTGATGTTGAGAGCCTCCTCCATAGAAATGTTAGGCTTGGAAGCCAACTCCAACTTGGCGATCCAAGCTTATTGGCGATCCAAAACTACCTTCAACTCCTTAACTTCTCCCTCAAGGCGACCACTTCCTCGCTAAGGGATGAGTAAGAGTTGCACAAGGATCGGCTTTTCTCCTTTTGCTCTTCTAATTCATACCTGAGGTCCTTTACTTCCTCGTCAAACTCTTTGTTTCGACTTTTCATTGAAAGAAGCTCATTTGCAGCTTCCTTATGTACATTTTGTTTGGAGTTAGAGGATTCTAGAGCTTCTCGACTACTGTCTTAGCCTTAATCCTAGCCTTCTTGACAACCACAGTCTAATTCTTAGATGCATTCCAAGCCTCTTAAACTTTATGCAAAAGGTAATAAGTGTAAGGAAAGATTAAGTAGAGCAGTTTATAGAAAGAGGGACAGTTATTGCCTTCTACATTTCCACCTCAACATTAGCAAGTGTAGCCATTTATATATATATTAATTCAAAGGTGGGTTAGTAAATGTATTGATAAAAGAAAAGCTTGGAAAACATAATCAGTTTAGCAAAAGATAAAAGACTTTCATCATGGAGTTTAGCAACAATCCTTTCCTTAATGTTGCCCTCCAACTCTCTTTACATCCCTTTGCAAGATTTGCTAGTCATAGGCAAAATAAACCCCAACCCCCCACACTTCCTCCTCCCACTCCGCCTACCTATCCCCTCCCCCCCTCATTAAAGCTAGGGATTTCATTGTATCTCCTAACATGAAGTCAGTAGTAGTTATTCTTTTGTCCTATAAGGGGACAAAGTCATATACCTCCTCTTGCCAAGGGACAAAGCTAGTAAAGGGGATTCCAAGAGCTCTTGCCTCCTAAGCAAAGGTTAATGCTAGTGGAGGACAAGTGTTGTGCCCTTCATCGAGGGTTACGCTTGAGGAACCATAGTCTTTAGATTTCTTGGGAGTAAGAGGCTCCTCAACACCTTTCCCTTCTCTCCTTTTTTGATCTTTAGTGAGGTCCAAGTTGGCAAAATAGGAACATTTGTCAGAGAATTTGATATAAGAGCCATAGTTTAGGGAACGTGTATGATCTCCCTGTTATTTATCTTTGTGGGGCCCACCAAAGGCTTGGTCAATACCCTCTCTTCTCAACTTCTTTGGGAGGAACTTTTTACCCCCTAGTAGCTTTTATAGCTAGCATGTCGAGCTTTTGCTCTTTAGCCTTAGCTTAGGCCTATAGTTTCTTGGGGTCAACTTCACTAGCCCCCATATCTACAATGGAAAGAAAGTCAGAAAGGAAACACAAAGAAAGATAAACTTATAAAACATATCGAGTAAAGCTTAGAGAACAAGATTCCCTCATGAAACATTTAATCAGCATTGATGCAACTAGCTTGGTTTAGTATGGTGAGAAGATTAAGTAGTACCTTCTTCTTCACCATTTGAGAAGATCATCTCACTCCTTTCATATCAATGAATAATTCTTTGGCATTCCAATAGAACCACTTACATCATCACTCTTCAATCTTTTAGACAACTAATTCATCATTCACTGAAAGGTTGATATCCCTTACATAAATGGGTTTGGTCCATTTATTCTAAAAGTCCAAACCCCTTTCTAACCTGTTGAAAATGTACTTGTCCTGGATGTTAGACTCTAAACCATCTAAGAATTTTCTCCCGTATTTAGCAACGACATAATATTACTCATCATTTTAACAGTTAATCATATAGAAGTACTTGGATAATTGGATAGTAGTCTTAACCTTTACTTCTTCATAGATCATTTCAAAGGTCACTAAAATCCCATGTGTTGGTGTAAACATGCTTAGTGAAACAAAAAAATAAATTAAGGAAGGCCTTAAAAAAATCAGAAAAAGGGAGATGTAAACTAAAATCAAAGTATTTCAAATAAAAATGAAATTCCCCCTTTAGTTGGAAAACTAACTCTTTCATCTTCTCGGCTTCCTAATTTTTTTATCATTGAGAAATCTCTCAAAATAATCCTCATATTTTGCCACATCGCCCTTCTTGACATGGCTTAGAATTCCATTTGAAGCCTCATTGTTGTATATAATATTATTGAAAAGATAAACTAAAGATTTTTTGTCTTCATTATTATCGAGATACTCATCCCATAGAAGTGCTTCAATCTTAGCTAGTTTTTCGTACCTACTTACTATACTACTATAGCTTGATGTTGAACCACCATCGCCACTACCAGTAGAAGCCAACTCAATCGTCTCACCTAGGTTGTAGCCTTAGAAGAAAGATCAAAAGAGCATGCAATCTTAGCATGATCTATATTGATGCTGTAATGAAAGCTTTGAGAAGTTTGAAACTTTGAAAGGGGTTATGAAGCTTGATGCATAAGAGCTTTTGGAAAGCTTTAGAAGAATGAACGTTGGAAATTTTATGAAGAAGGGAGGAGAAAATGATTTTAAGAGAGGTTTTGTAAGGGTTAGAAATGGTGGTTCTTGGGAAATTGAAGTTTGATTTGATTTATGATGACTTTGATGATGAACATGTGTAACAGGAACTAATCCAATGGATGCCATCTCTCTAACAATTACTGAATGCGCAAGGTAATGATTATGAAAGCGATAGTTGTCATGCATGTTTTGAGAAAGTAGAAAAGTGAAAGGTTACAACCCTTGAGCTTAAGGCTTGGGCCTTCCTAAGACTAGTTCAGCATGGATGAACCAGGATAAAATTGCAAAGCACCTAAGAATAGTTCAGCAATTGCATTGCTTCAAGAATAGCACAAGTTTGGTTGCTTACTTACTCTAATCGATGCTAGAAACTCATTAAGAACTACCCACCTACTCAAGCTATCAACCATGGGAGTTAGGGGGCAAATGTTGATAGTCATTGTTTGACTACATTCTTGACTATGCCTTGTGATAGTCGTTGTTTGACCAGTACCACTAGATCATCATTTCTACTATCGACCTTTTCCTAAAGCTTCAATAGCTCACAATGCTTCTATCGACTAATGTCTTTTAAGGTCGAATCACTAAGGCCCAACTCATTATGTTCAAACATTGAAATGACAAGAAAAGGGTGCAAACAATTTGGCAATTACCTTGTTGATAACTATTCAATTGTTTGCTTCTTCCCATGATTTACACATCATTATATTCAGGAAAAGCTGTGTACCATTGGTACTTCAATTGTTTGCCCATGTAGTTATCAAACAAGACTCTATAAATACAGGTAATCCATTACTATAGGAACTCTCTAAGCACTTTTACTACTCCCTTTCACTCTATATACTAAACACTTATCTAACATAGGTATTAGAGTCACTACACCAGACTAGCCTTAGTACCCCTAAAGCCCTACATTTACTTTTTTGCAGATCACAAACACAAATGTAAATTTCAACTACAAAAACATTATTTTCAAGATGAAAAAAAGGAAAAGAAAAGAAATTTACTAATTAGAAGACGAGAGTGACTAGAAGTGCATGATTAAATAGTATTTATATATCGGAAGCATAGAAGGGTGCAACTAAAACCATTTCCTACCAAAATAAACATGAGAAATAAAAAATATAGTGGGGATATATATACATATGTTTTGGCCTTAGCATAGGAATGAAGATGTGATGATGATTCTTCTACTTTTCTTTAAGTTATCATCTTACTACAACTTATGTGCTTCTAAGTTACGTGTAACATGTTTACACACTAAAAATCTAAGAAAATGCACATGTATGGGCATGTAAACATGGTAAACAACGGTGGCATTTTAATAATTTTTTTCCTTAGTTTTTAAGCCTAAGAACTATGCTCATAAACTCAAACTAAAAAGAAAGTTGAAAAGGTACAAGTTTACCTTGGTGGAAATTCAAAGGTTCTCATTTCACTTCGTTTTTGGTAAATGAAACAAACTCTTTTGGTCAAGAATGTTTGTTGGCAAGAAAGAGGAATGAAAGAGAATTCAAATTCAAGTGGTTTTGTGTTGTTGAAGGTGGTGGTGGGGAGTTACAGCTTGGGGCGTTTAGGTATGTAGCTAAGTCTCAGAAGCTTACTCTTATTTCCTTCTTTCTTGTTTTTCTTTTGTTTTTTGGATTGTGTATTTAGAGTATTTCTATGGTTTATTCTAGGAAAGAAGATGAAGTAAAATGTAGATGGAGGGGTCAAAGAAGGGGTTAATTATGAGTGGGTGTAGTGGGGAACAAATCCCTTCCATTCTTGGTTGCATGGTACAAACACAAGTGGAGACCAATTTGCTTTTTATGATTTTTTCCAATTGAGGCAATGGTTTGTCTACTAAAGGTGAGTGGTCCTTGTTTTCCCAACTAATTATCTTGTCTTAAATAATTAATTGTGATTATCTTTAGCTAATTATGATGCATGAATGCATGTAGATGATTAGAATGTAATTTAAGCTTATGACTCTAATTACTAGTGTAAATGACTATAGTTAGACATAGTTTAGGGTTTTTCATATTTAATTAAGTTAATCAAGCTTATTGGATCGTTTTATCTAATTAATTTAGGGTTTCTAAGGGTTGAATACAATTATTGCTAATTGGTTATGATTTTGGAAGGCAAATTGGGGTTATTTTAGTAATTTAGTGAATTATTAGTAATTACTTAATAATGTGGCTATGTAATTAGAGTTTATTAATTAAATTAGGGCTTTTGACACTAAATTAGAGTTTCCAATTTGTTTTAGGGCTTCTCATGTTTTAGGGTTTGAGGGCTTTGAAGGTATGCTTACAATTTTAGCATTACTTTTGGAGAAACTGTATTATTTGGGGTAAATTAGTAATCCCCATAATTTATTACTTTAATTGACTTAATTTGATTGATCGTTATCATTGGTAATTATCTCTTACCATTCGTTATCAAGTTTATGCGATTTACATAATTCAAGTTAAATGTTTTAATTTAGGTTTCCATTGCGTTTGAAATTTAATATAAGGTTTTACGACTCTAGAATTTGGGGTTTAGAGCTTTTATTCAATTCAAATTTCTAATTTATGGCTAGGTGTACTTTGGTTTAGAGTCTATGTACATGATTAGTATTTATAGAACTTTATCTCTAAGGTTTTTCAAGTTTATTTTTAAGGTTCCAATTTAAAATTTTGTTGGTTTTAATTTTTTTAGTCTAATTGAGCTTAGGGAATATCATTGGTTCTTTAAATTTAATTCTAAGTCCAAAACATAAAATTCATAGGGTTTACATGAGCTCTCACAATTTCATACAATCTCTTAAGTAAAGGATAGTCAACAGGCTGACCTGAATAGTTTGGCAAACCACACTATCAACTTGGCCAATGTGTTTCCAAGTTTCCCATCCATTAATCTGAGCTATTCGAAGACTACTGACCTAAAGCCCAACCATACAAAACCTAATAGTTTGTGCCAAAAAAGCAACCACTCGTTTGTTGACATATATTTTGACACCATTTGAAATTTATACTATAGTCGATGCATATTCTTTTGTTGTTTTCCTAATTTGAACCCTTTTTATGTAATTTAAGGTTACTATTTTAGGTAAGACTTATTTGTATTTACCTTTTTAGGTGTTGCCCTAATTGTTGCATATAAAGGGGCCCCTTTTATACAATGTCGGACAAGTTGAATGAGAATATACCCTTTGTCATCTTCTTTCTTGTTCTTGTTTAGCATAGTTAACTAAGTCTAGGATTTACCCTATCTAACCATTGAGCAAGGTTAGTGGTAAGTGATCCTAAGTTTGGTGTTTGTTTGTTATATTGAATACTCACTTAGGTCCGAGTGTAGTTGTAGGGTGCATAATATCTACTCAATTACCTCTTGAATAGCTTACTTTCAACCACCATTTATCCTTCATGCCGACTTGAGGTTTAAACCCATCCTCTTATGATCTTTGGATAAAGTGTCTACCCATAAATCCACATTGGCTTTTATTACTCCTTTCGTGGATGGGTCAAGTGTAGGTTTTGGGAAGCCTAGGGGGAAATGTGCTACTGATATTTGCCTCCTACTCTCATTGCTAATTGGTCAATAAGGAGAGGTAAATTAGGTTGAGCTTCAAAGCATGTAAGTAAGGGTTGTTGAAGTTGCATAGTCAGGGTTAGTATAGTAATAGGATCTAATAGGTTCTTAGTCTCAGTTTTTTGTTGTAGCTCTAATAGGTGCTTCACGACACTAAGTTATTCTTAGTATATGAGTAGAACTGATTATGTTAAGGCTGCTTAAGTGTCCATTTCCTTGAGGTTGTATCGACTTGGTTAGCATAGGGTCAATAATTGATATTCAAGGCATTAACTTGATATGAGAGTGCTTGGGTGGTTGTCAAGCCAATTTGCTTTTTGGGTAAGATTTTATGAAGAGAAAGTCATTATTGAGTAATTAGGTTAGTTGTTTTGAGAAGTGTTTTGCCCTTCATTCCTATGTGGGGGAGGAATCGTGATGAGCATGTTTTGTGCTGCAATTGTTGCCTCTATTAAATATCAATTATGTTTGACATTTTGATTGTCTAACTTACAAAAATGATGCTTAATTTAATTTTTTTTTTTTGTGCATTGTTCACATTAACTACTACAGATGCATAGATTAAGCGTGTCCAACATATGCTATAGCTATAATGGAGTGGTGGCAGTGTAGATGATCTTGTCCGTTGATGTTTTGTTGTGGAGACATGTAGATGGTTGCTTGAGCAATGGTGTTTGTTGAATTCCACAATGTATCACTTTGTACCTTTTCACATGTTTGCCTTTTTGAGGACTTTATCCTTTTTAGAAGGAGAATTTATCATATCCTGTTTCTTTATTTCACCTATCATAGACTTTGATGTAAAGTTTCTCCTCTTCTAAAGATACCTTTCAATTTTTCATTATCTCCAAAACTTTTCTTCAATATCTATGTAGGTAAGAGATATTCTTCTTTTCTTTTTTCTATTTTGACCTACAAGATCCTTAGGGTCATGTACATCCCCACCCCCACTAAGTGGGTAGTGGCAATGATGATAACTGACGTGTACATCATGAATAAAGAGGAGTGGTGCTATTTATGAAGGCTAGAATGACACTAAGAGTGGTGAGTACCTACGAGAGTAGGGTTAAATTGATTAAGTGACTAGAAGAATTGGCATAAGCCACTAGAATGTGGAGGTATCTAAAGATTGATGATTGGGTGAGAAATGTAGGCTCTAGAACTAGTATAGGTGCTTCAGATTGCTTTTTTGCTCAACACCTTAGGGTTCATCGATTGGAAGGTGTTGAATAATATGACAACGCTTTTAGATGCAGTTGGGGTGTATGTATGTATTGTGTTTGGTATTGCATAGTAAGGGTTTTGTACTGAAGGAGCATGTGAGCATTACTCTTAAGAAACCCTAAGGCTGCGTCTAAGACATCACAACATCCAATTTCCAATATTACCATGAGCCAACAATTGTTTGGTTTTGTAGAGATGGCTACAAAGGTATTGAATGTAAAGGAGTTGATTCAAGGGGTTGACCTAGTAATAGCTTAGGTGAAGACGTTGGTTCTCTGTCCTTAGGTTGATTTAGGATAGGCAAGTGGTTGATCTACTCAAGAGATGCCAACATCATCTACTTCTATAAAGTTTAGGGGATAAAAGAATGTCTTAGAGCCTCAGGAGGCAAGGGCCAATGAGGTGGCTCATGCTGAAGAAGGTACTTCTTTTGGTCAAGCGAAAGTTGTCAAGGTTGTTAAATCCTAGACAACTGAGTTTTGTTACTTCCTCTAAGGTGTGTGCTTCCACTTCTTCTTATGTGGAGAAGAATGAGGAGGAAAGCATAAGGATGGAGCCAAAGAAGAAGGAACAAGAATTCAAAGAGCCTTCTTGTTACTCTTCAAAGTTATTTATAAGAGAGGCCACATGCACTAGCAAATCAACATTGAACGAATAGTAATTAAGACATCCTTGATGATATTCTTATACCTTTTCTTCTCAATGGAATGTTTGCATATTAAGCTAAAATAAATTCTAACTTCCTATATGTGGAATTATAAGTTTTTTATTATTGTAGTGTCACATATTGTTACCATGCATGAATTTCTTTCATTCTATTTTGTCTCATCTTTCTTTAAAGATGATTGTCTCCTCCTTGAATGTGGTGACGTTAGCTGAACCCATATCTCTTAAATAGATGCATTAGTCAATTTATGCAGCATTGCATTAAACGTTGAATTTGTTTTATGCGTTATCTTGAATCTTGTGTACACGCTCGCGCAGGCTTTGCTTATTCATTCCCTTTAATTACTTTGGCAATAACATATGTATTAAATAGGTGCGTCAATAGATTTTTCTAATGAGTGATGCAAGATAATGCCTAAAGAGATTACAAAAATAAAACCTAGAAATACATGATCTTTCTTTGATACTTATTGGAATTAAGGACTAAGACATCGTTTAGGAAGCAGGAGATTTAGTAGAATCAAGAAGAAGGATGAGCTGTTGCAAACTCATTAGGAATTGGAACAAGAAGTGTTAGAGGGATTTCGTTCAAATGTCCTTTGAAAGACTTGAATGAAGCAACTTCATCTAGACGCCCCATCGAGGCGGTCGAATTTGAACTATTCCATTTGAGTTCATCCAAATGACGCACTTTGATATTCTAACGAACCCAAGGATGTTAGATGAAATGGTTCTCCAAATGCCAGCTTATTGAGTTTTACATATTTCATTTTACTTATTTTATTTAAAAATTATTTACCTTTCTCGCTTGGTAATATAATGGATTTTAGTTGTATAATTAGTTAAGACTTTTCTACAAATTATATTTACTCTTTTAAGTATTAATAATAGTTAGTAGAGTTTCCTTTCTAATTTCCTGGTTTTTATCAATCTCCTCAAGGTTGTGGCAAACACTGATTAATTGAAAACTGTGTATAATATCTCCTTCTCAATTAATCGCTGATTATTTGTGAAATTGTACTTAATATTAATCTTAGATCAAATTACCCCAATTCGATTTAGGATCAATGATAATATCTGACCCCGAAATCGTTCTACCCTTTTATTTTACTAGTCATATAAATACACAAAAATCCCCAAAGATACAATTTTTATCCGTTAAGACTTTAAAGAGATCACCATCCGGCATCAACGAATGCTTGTTGCTAGGCACATCGGAAACGTGTAATGAAAATATTCTAGGGAAAAAGAAGTACCACATGGAGTATTGGATTCAACATGGTAGGATGCCTGAAATGGACAAAAATGCGCATACGCTTTCTCTAGGCGTATAAGCGTCTATATATATAAATATATATATTATATACTTCAAACTTCTTAGTCTCTGTAATTCTAAGATCTCGTGCGGAGAAAACGAGGTAAACAACGTAAGACAAAATTTTATCTTTGTTTCTTTGACATGTTACCAAATTCCATTTACATACAAACAGAAATAGACTTGATTTGCACTTTCAGCTGTTAAGTTTCTGTTTGGCAACTTCATATGCACTTATTGAACATGTCATGTTGTTTGCGATATTCTTTTCATAATATACCTATTGCTTGCTCTTTTGGCAGTGGGCCAACACAGCCACCCTTTTTTCCTAGGAAGGTCCCGTTTTACATCTGCACAATATGGAAGTTTCATCCGCCAACGAACAAGTACACATGCCAATTCATAGGATATAGACTGCCTTGAACCATTGAAAGAAACAAGGGTCTTGAAGTACTTGTATTTAAGTATAAGCCTAACAACAATAAAAGTACATATATTTTTGTGAGAATATAATCCTGGGTGGTGGGAAATTTCATAAAAAGCTGTTTGGTCGGTGACAATGTAAATTAAAAGCCACTCAATACAAGATTGAAAGTGACGCTGGTGAGAATTTCCATTGCATCAAACCCAGACATTATCTTAACTTTCAGCAAAAGGACCATTGCTTCATGCTTCCTTCACATAAAATTACATCAATAGTCGATGCAAATGTAATCTTTCTTTGGCGTATAGGTGCATTCTTTAATTATGAGGTAGCCAGCCAATTTATGATGAATATCAAAGAATTTTGGCTATTTTATATAGGATTGATTGTCCCTACAAGTTCAATGTGATAATCACTAAAACCTAAGCTGGATACTTATAATCTACCTTGTTGACACTTGATTCTCACCTAAACGAAAGCCCAACAGGTGAAGCCCACATAAGGAGCACCAAGTGGCACCTAAGCAAATAGTGAGCTCAAGTATCATGCCTCGACTCTCTCACGAGACCATGAGCTCACATCAACAAATAATTCGAACCAATGGTAAGTATGCCTTCACTTTGAGACCTACCTAGCGAGCTAAATAACAACTATCCAAGCCAGTCAACCCTCAACCATTGAGTTAGCATTTGTTCACCGCTTGATGTTAGTTTGGGGCTTTACTCGTGCCCATTAAGCATTAGCTAACTCCTTCATCAGCCTCTCAGCCCAACTTTTGTCTTTAGTGCCTATATTCCACTGCAACACATTAATAAGCATCTAATATCTGTAGTACGATTGGCACACTTAGTACCTTTAACTGATGGATTGCCGACCTTTGGACCCATCACTCTCACTAGGAGGATTCTCTATTATCAACCCATCGAAGAGGAGCTCTTGTATATGGTAGAGCTGTAGATGAACTCTCTAAGGGCCTAGCTCGGACACACCTTGCTCTATTCGGACTCTTGCTTAGTTGTCAACCTACCGAGTGCCGAGGTCGACTTGCCAAGTACTTAGGCCAAGCTACCATGTGCCGAGTATAAGGACACTATATGCCGAGCTCTACTTTTCCAGCCTACTGAACTGTAGTATTCTTCAATTACCTCAATAGCTCTAAGTATAGCTCATCAACAATAGCCAAAACATTAGCTCCATGCAGCCATAGTGCCTTAAGATCCTAGCACATAAACCCCATCACGGCATGCCACCTATCATTCCTTTTTCTAACATTGTATTATATTCATTTGTACTATTTGCCCCTTTTTACCCTTTTTGCAATGTACTTAGCTAATATTATTGTATTACCCTTTATTGTGATTGCACCTATTTCTTTGTTACCTTGGGGACTTACTATAAATAGTTTCTTATCCTTTGTAGCTAAAATCATCTTAGACCTTAGTAGTTAATGAATGTTTTTGTTCTTGTGAGATATCCTTCTTCGAGTATATTTTCTTTTACTCTCTTATCTAATCTTGCTAAGTAGCTCAAGAATAGTAGTGAGTAGACCTTAGTGTTAGCTCGTGGGTCATATAAGGTGAAGTACTAAGTCGTGTTGTATTTGTTGGCGTGTCATATCTATTGAGTAGCTTCATGGAAGCTACTGTGTTTGCCATTCTATACATCCCTTCTTCTTCGATATCTCGACAAACCCACTTGGTTATAGCTTCTACAGTAAGTCCTAATGTTCAACTTAGCTCCTACAAACATCATATAATCCTGGTATTAGAGCTTAAGGTTGCGACTGAAAGCTTAGTGTTGAAGTATTTCGTGTTAATGTGTATGTTATGTTATACTCTATCTCTAGTGGAAAACAGAGCAAGTTCTTAAGTCATTATGTGAAATTTCATTATCAAAAGTTGTGTATAATTTTCTATCAAATAGTGGAAATTGTTGAAGTTTTGTTTTAAGAATGTCGAATCCCAATATTTAAGTAGAGATTAATGATGTTGAGAGTGATTCTTATAATCATGGTCATGGTACCTACAGACCCCATAAACTATTGATGAATAGTTGCAAGACCTTACTGCTATTGCAGCTAACCTGGCTATATCTATATAGAAGGCTGTAGAGATTAGACGTCAAGAGAGAGTTAATGAACGAGGCTGAGAAGTGAGAGATAAGTTGAGAAGATAAGTAGGTGAGCATCGAGCACTCGAAGCTATTGATGTGAACCTAGCTCCACCCCAACATGTTGAAAGGGTTGTAAGGAGGAGATTTTAGTTGGATGAAGTTAAGGAATAAGAGGAGGAAGAGTAGTATGACGAGTTTGAAGAGTAGGAGCTTCGAACCCCTAAAGGAGTCGAGCATCTCAAAGTATAAATTCTAAGTTTTAACTGGTTTAATAGTGTTGATGACTATCTGAATTGGGGGGAAAAGATTGAAAGATATTTGACTTCTATGATTACAAGGACTCTATATGTATTTAAGTGGCTGCCTTAGAATTTTTTAGGTATGATGCAATGTAGTGGGAAAAATTGTAGAATATACACCAGAGGGCCCAACTTGAAATTCGAGTGTGGAACGAAATGAAGAGAGTTCTAAGCAATAGGTTTGTTCCAAAACTTAAACAAGGTAGCCCATCAATGGACAAATATGTCCAAGAGTTCCAGTTGCTAATGATCTAATGTGATGTTGACAAGCTCAAGGTACAAACAATAGCATGGTTCATTTTTGGACTAAGGTCTAAAATTGGTAATATAATGGAAGTATAGAGGCTTTAAAGTCTGGATGAGACCATCTAAGTAGCATAGAAGGTCGAAAGGTAGAAGCGAAATCAAATAAGTCAAATACCGAGCAGCTGACTTGTCATGCCGAGCAAAATTGGTATGCCGAACGGACCTAGATATGACCAAGCTTAGTATAGTCCTAAGGCAAACTGTCAAGGTCAAATGTTGAGTAAACCTGATGATGGTCAAGGAAAGACTAAGGTTGAGGAACTTAAGGTCCAAAAGGATCAAGGTCAAAGCTCTAGTAGGAAGACTCGAGAGATAAAGTGTTTCAAGTGCCTTGGTTTTGGACATGTGGCTAGTTAATGTCCTAACTGATGTGTCATGACCATCAAGGGAGAGAAGCCTCAATTTGAAGTAGAGAGTACTAGTGAAGGTGAGGAAGAAGAAGTGGGAATTGACTAACTATTAGAAGGGTTTCAAGAAGATTCAGATTGCGTGACTTAACCTAAAATGGGAGACTACTACATGGTTGTACAAAGATCTCTCAATACCTTACCATTGATGGGAATGAATAAAGAGAAAACCTCTCCATACAAATTGCCAAGCGAATGGAAAACTATGTGCTTTGTTCATCAACAGAGGGAGTTGCACCAATATCATAGCATAAGGAGCAGTGAAGGCTTTGAAGTTACTAACCTACTCTTATCTTAAACCCTACTAGATTCACTTGATAAATGAGAAGGGAGCTCTACTTGTTACTGAGCAAGTTAGGGTATTGATCATTATTGGTGACAGATATAACGATGAGGTGATGTGTGACATCCAACCCATGTGTACTTTACACATATTACTTGACCAACCACAGCTATTTGATTTCAAGGTGTTACATAATGGATATAGGAGCACTTATATGTTCCAAAGGGATAGGAGGAAGGTTATACTGACCTCAATGAGCCCTAAAGGAGTTCAAAAGTCACAAGAGAAGATTTCCAAATCACTCTAGAGGAAGTTCTTAGTGATTTCACTAGCCTAATTTTCCAAAGATGTTAAGATGGAAAAATGTGTATTCTTATTGGTCAGGAGGCTACTAAAGTTGAAGTTAGTTAGAGCATTATCTATTGAGGTGTAAGCATTGCTGAAGGGTTATGCTGACGTGTTTCTTACCAAGTTGTTGAGAGGTTTACCTCCTATCAAAGGCATAGAGTACTGCATTGACCTCTAACTTAGAGCTGCTTTACTTAATTAAACTTCCTATAGACTAAATCCTAAGTAGGCAGCCGAGCTAAAGAATCAAGTTGATGAGTTAATTGAGCATGGATATGTCCAATAAAGCATGAGCCCTAGTATTGTGCTAGCTGTCCTAGTGCCCAAGAAGGATGGCTTATGGAGAATGTATATTGATAGCAGAGCTATCAACAAAATCAGTATCAAGTATGGATATCCAATCCTATGATTAGATGATGTGTTCGATGAATTGCATAGTGCGTAAGTATTTTTAAAGATTGATTTGAAGAGTGGCTACCACCAAATCCAAATGAGACTTAGAGATGAGAGGGAAAATGCTTTAAGGGCTAAGTACAATCTATTTAAGTGGATGGTGATGCTATTTGGGCTTACAAATGCGTTGAGCACCTTTATGTGGCTCATGAATCATGTTTTGAGATCATTGATTGGTAAATGTGTTGTTATTTATTTTGATGATATTTTGGCATATAGTGCTGACCTCATTTCTCATGTCATGCACTTGAGATCTATGTTTGATATTCTTCATGCTGAGTAATTATTTGGCAACTTAAAGAAATGTATGCTCTATCAAAGCGAGGTAGTATTCCTTGGATATGTTGTCTTTAGTAGAGGTATTAGAGTTGATGATGAGAAAGTTGGAGCTATTCTCGAATGGCCAACGCCAACCAGTGTTGTTAAAGGAAGAAGTTTTTATGGTCTAGCTTCATTTTATCGAAGATTCATTTGGAACTTTAGTTCCATAATTGCCTCATTGATCAAGTTGACCAAGAAGAACTTTGAATTCAAATGGTTCGAGAAAGCTTAGAGTAGTTTTGATGAGATTAAATCCAAGTTGACTTATACCCCTGTACATATCCTACTTGACTTTGAGAAAGTTTTTGAATTAGAAAGTGACACGTTTGGACTTAGCATTGGAGCTGTTCTTATGCAAGAGCACTAACTAGTTGCATATTTTAGTGAGAAGCTTAGAGGTGCCATGTTGAATTACTCAACACATGACAAAGAATTTTATATCTTCGTCCGAGCTCTTTAGAACTGGCAACACTACCTCCTATCGAGATAGTTCATTATCTATATAGACCATGAATCCCTTAAGCATCTTAAAGGCCAATAGAAACTCTTTTGATGTCATGCTAGGTTGAGTTCTTGGAAACCTTTTACTATGTCATCAAGTACAAGATGGGAAGTTCTAACACTATAGTTGATGTCCTTTCTCATCGGCATGTTCTTGTCACAACATTATGAGCAAGAATACTCGGATTTAGTACCTTACCTAACCAATATGAACATGATCTGTACTTAGGACCGTTAGTAGCCAAATGCAACATTGGAGGAGTGGTTGATGGGTTCTATTTGAGCTAAGGATTTCTGATGAAGGGAAGATAAGTTTATGTGCTGAGTGGTTCTATTAGGGAACTACTTGTTTGAGGAGCCCATGCTAGAGGATTAGCTAGCCATTTTGGTGAGAAGCAAACTATTGAGTTGTTGCGGGAACAACTTTATTAGATAATGAAGGATGTGAGCAAAGTTCTTAAGCATTGTGAGATGTGCAGACAAGCTAAGGTAAAAAAGGAACCATGTGGTGAATATGCACCTCTACCTATACCTGAGCAACCATGGACTAATCTAAGCATGGATTTCATGCTCAACTTACCTAGAATGCCTCAAAAATATGATTCCACTATGGTGTTCATTAATTGGTTCAGCAAAATGAGCCACTCCATCCTTTTGCCACAAAACCAATGATGCTTTATTTGTTACTAACCTCTTTATGCAGGAGATTGTGCAACTACATAGAGTTCCAAGGAGTATTGTATTTGATCGTAATTTAAAGTTCATGAGCTTTTTTCTAGTGAACACTATTGAAGAAGCTTGACACTAAGCTCATGTTTAGTACTTCTTGCCATCCACAGATAGATGGCCAGATAGAAGTTGTGAACAAAACTATAGGCAACCTCCTTCGAGCTATTATTGGGAAGAATCTACATGATTGGGATCTCTACTGGCCCATCATTGAGTTCACTTACAACTGATCTACCTATATCTCAATAAGAAGGATTCCTTTCGGGGAATTTTAGAAACTGCATCAAAAGGATGCTAAGCAATTAGCTAAGACTGTGGCTTATTAAAGAGAACAAGGAGGCCATGGAAGGAGACAAGTCATTTACAACCTAAGAGACCTTATTTAGATCCATTTCAGTAAGGTTCGATTTCTAAGGAAGATGATAAACAAGTTATCTTCCAGGTCAAATGGCCCTTTCAAGATCTTTTGATACATCAATGACAATGCTTATGAGCTAGAGCTACTCGAAGGATATGTAGTATCTCCCACTTTCAATGTTCTTGACCTGACACCTTATGTGTTGAAGGAAGAAGAAGACTAAGATTTGAGGGCAAATCTTCAATTACCATAAGGAATTGATGGATTGCCAACCTCTAGACCCATCACTTACATCTACCTCTGATGCCTCCAATCTCTTATCAAGAGGATTCTCTCTTATCAACCTATTGAAGATGTGCTCTTGTACATGGAAGAGCTGTAGACAAATTCTCTAAGGGCCTAGCTCAAATACACCTTGCTTTGTTCGAGCTCTTGCCTAGTTGTCAACCTGCCAAGTGCTAAGTATGAAGACACTATATGCTCAACTCTACTTTTCTAGCCTATTAGACTGCAGCATCTTTCGATCACCTTTATAGCTCCTAGCATATCCCATCAACAATAACCCAAACATTACCTCCGCTCAACTATAACACACCAAGATCCCAAAATACAGGCCTAATCATGACATACACCTATCATTCCTTTTTTTAACATTGTACTATATTCTTTGTACTATTTACCCCCTTTTACCCTTTTGTGCATTGTAATAAGCTAGTATTATTGTATTAACCTTTATTGTGATTACACTTATCTCCTTGTTGCCTTAAGGATTTACTATAAATAGTCCCTTATCTTTTGTAGTTGAAATCATCTTAGACCATGGCAATTAATGAATATCTTTATTCTTAGGAGATACCCTTCTTCGAGTACATTTTCTCTTACACTCTTATCTAATCTTGTCGAGTAACTCTAGATTAGCGACAAGTGAACCTTAGTATTAGCTTATAAGTCATAGAAGGTGAAGTATTATGTTGTGTTATGTTCATTGGTATGTCATATCCATCAAGGAACTTCATGAAAGCTATTGTGTTTGTCTTTCTATTCATCACTTCTTCTTTGATATCTCAAAGGACCCACTTGGTTACAACTTCTTCAATAAGTCTTAGTGATCAACTCAACTCTTAGACACATCACTACCCATGCCAAATCACTAAGTTGTAGATTTGGTGGCTTAGTTAGCTACAACATGCCACTTGCAGTGAAGTTTTGTCATCTGCTATGAAATGTACTATTTGTCAGCGACTAGTACAAGTGAACCCTCGATTGCTATGTGTTTAGGTAAATCACATAAAAGGTATTAGGAGCCTATAAGTAAGGGCAACTAAACCTAGTCCTAGAAAATCCATCTCCCTCTTCTTACACTCTCTCACTCTCAAAGACTTCTTCTTCTCCCTCTCCTTAGAGAGTAGAAGTTGAATCCCCATTACACATACACATACACTCTAGGTAAGCACAACCGTTTGGATCTTTAATGCTCATCTCCCCCTTTCTTGGTCCTCTTTACTAACTCGAGCATCAGAGGGTCTCCGTGGCCTCACCCATAAGGAGCTTTTTTGCAGGTGTTCATTAGTCTTTGCACAATCAACATTTTATAGCCCTTTAGGTCTTTAGTGCTTGTCTCCCTCTTTTTTGGTCATCCTTACTGACTTAGGCATCGGAAGGCCCTTATAGCCTTACCCATAGGGGGCTTTTTTTGTAGGTATCGAGAAGTAGAAGGCAAAGCCCAAGCCCATCTAACTCCATACATCCTTGTTAGTCTCTATATGATCAACATTTTAGTGCTCACCATTTTAGGGCACCATAACAACATGGCTAAAAGCAAAAACAATAACCTACAAGCTTCCTATGTTGAGGACACCAACACCTCCCAACAAGGTGAAGGCAATCAACCTCTTCCACCTCAAAATGAAAATAACAAAGTCTAGGAGCTTAGGATACTTGTCCAGCAAATGTTGGAAGAAAACAGAAAATACTACAAATTTACTACAGCTTTGTACAAAGAAGTAACATTGTGAAAGAACACATCTCAAAAGCGCTTAAACAAAGTGGTAATTGTTGACTCCTCCTGATAACCAAGCTAAAATGATAACTAGTGCAACGTGCACCCAACGCATTGGTGCGACCACATTCAACATGATCACCAATTGTATGAAGATCTATGTGAGTACTTGAACTACAACTGTGATAAAACACACATAGAAGGCAACCATATAGCAACAAGCAAACCAATTGATAGCTTATCAACAAGGCCATCGCCCAAAGACTACGAAGACATAAATATGGATGAGTGTATCGAATACATTTGCCATGCTTCCAATGTGCGGCATCAAAAGAAGGTCTAGTCATCTTCATGAGCGTCACTCTCTATGCCAACAAAGAGCTTATTCATCTCCTTAGGCACAAAGCTACTACATCTCAAACTTACGATGTTACTACTAATCTAAAGAACCACCTTATCCACTTTTGGACAATGATGAGCCTCTATAACTTCTTAAACTCCATTATGTGCAAGGCCTTCCTTAGTACACTAATGAAAGCCACCCTACTCTGGTTTAATACCTTCCCCAAGGCATCCATCACTTCATTCGACAACCTAGGAAGCAAGTTCCAACAACAATTCCTCTACTCTTAAGTCATTCCATGAGATTCCTCCATTCTCTATAATGTTAGATAATGTCCTAATGAAACCTTGCAAGTATATCTTGAGCACTTCAACCGAACAAAGCTATGAGTTTCCAAGCTAGATACAGGAATGACCTTATAGGTACTCTTCATAAGCATAGATTCAAATGGAAGGCTTTTTATTGTTGTATCATTAGATAAGCCTGAATCATTGGACAAGTTCATAAGAGTTACTAAGAAGTACATAACGTAAGAGGATGCTATCAAAGCTCTCTTTGAGGTGGAGAACAACACTCACATTTTAGAAAAGGATCGTATGGGACCTCGTAACCCCAAAATGTAACCGCTTACATAGGAAAAGCCCTATAGCAAAGGCCTAAGTTCCATGACTATACCTCATACACTCCCTTAACTTAACTAGTCAGCGAAATCATGTATGAGGTCCAAGAGCAACTCTCGAGACTACCTAGCATTCACGAGACATTGGAGGCGGCAAACTTAGGGAAATAATGTGACTGTTATAGTGTTTATGGACATAACACCGATGAATGCCGCCACCTCAAGAGCACAGTCAAAGGCCTTGTTTGCCAAGGCTACATTAACCATTTCGTTGCAAATGGGAAAAACCAAATCTAACGAACCACCTAGTGCCACCGGATGGATGACCAACAACAAAAACATCATCAATAAGCTAATCCCCTTATAGATGAACAAAACCAAAGGAGATGATGCAATCAAGTCAACACCATATTTAATGGACCTGGCCTCCTTTCAGGCGACACCACCCTCACGCCCATGCATGAGGTACATATTGTCAAAAACAAAAAGCTGAAAACTGATACAGTAGTAACCTTCACTGATGAAGATGAGCAAGGAATCAACTTACCCTACAGTTACACATTCATTATAAATGCTGAGATTGTGTATGTTGACGTACCAAAGATGTTCATTGATAGTGGCAGTTCAGCAAACATACGTTTCTACCATGCCTTTAAGCAAATGAAAGAATAGCTTGATGAGCCTCTTTAGCTATATAAACATGGTCTCATAAGTTTGGAGGTAGCTGACCAATGCCTACAAAGGGGATCATCTCCTTGTCTATTCAATTAGGCAATGGTGAACATGTAGCCACCTAATCAATAGACTTTGTCATTGTTGACACATTCATTATAAATGCTGAGATTAGGTTTGTTGACGTACCAAAGATGTTCGTTGATAGTGAGAGTTCAGTAGACATACTCTTTTACCATGCCTTTAATCAAATGAAAGAATAGCTTGATGAACCTCTTCAACTATATTAACATGGTCTCATAAGTTCGAAGGTAGCCAACTAGTGCCTACAAAGGGGATCATTAACTTGTCTATTTAATTAGGCAACGGTGAACATGTAGCTACCCAGTCAATAGACTTTGTCGTTGTTGACATATGGTCACTATATAGCACCATCCTCGGTAAACCAAGCATAACAAAGTTCAACATGCTTCTTAGCTAAAAGTGCCTCAAAGCAAAGTTCATGATCCCCATTGGAGTTAGCAAGGCTAAAGGCAACTAAGCATTGAGCAAGATACTCTACCTTAAAGCATAATCCAAAAATAATGTCATGAACATTGAGTTTGCAAACCCACCCTACCCCCACCCCCAACTTTAGCACTACGTAGTAAGCCTACAAAAAAGACCCTCAAAGTTTAAATTTTTGGATGCCCTTAGAATGATAACCATAATAGGGGCTGAATTCCTAGATAGTGATAACTTCAAACTAGTAAAGTTCCTTAAGCAGAACTCAAATGTCTTTGCATCCACCCCATAAGACATGCTAGGGATCATCCACATACTCAAAGCAACTCACCACCTCAATGTCAATCCTACCATCTAACCTGTTAAGTAAAAGAAGTGACATGTCGCACCTAAACGACAAGCAGTAATTGAGGAGGAAGTACACAAACTACTCCATGCAGGCTTCATTCGGCATGAGAAGTATCTTACTTGGCTTGCAAATATGATGCCCGTTAAGAAAGAAAATGGAAAATGATGCATATGTGTCGATTGCATCGATCTCAACAAGGCATGCCTAAAGGACTGCTTCCCCTTACCACATATAAACTAGCTCATTGACTTAATAGCAGGTCATGCACTTCTTAGTTTCATAAACACCTGCTTTGTATACAACCAAATCCAGACGACTCCCGAAGATGAAGTCCACACATCCTTTGTCACAATGTTCGAGACTTATTACTACAAAGTGATGCCTTTTAGCCTAAAGAATGCTAGAGCCACATATCAAATGATGGTGACCTATATCTTCAAGCCACAAATAAAAAGGAACATCAAAGTCCATGTTGATGATATCATTGCCAAGAACAAAACTAAAAGAGGCCATATTGGTAACCTCCAAGAAATCTTCCAAACCCTTTTATGGTTCCAAATGAAACTCAAACCCTAGAAGTGTATCTTTAGGGTTGCTTCGAGCAAGTTTCTTGGTTTCATGGTCACAAAGGGAAGGATAGAGGCTAACCCTGATAAGATTAAAGCAGTCTAGGACATACAAGCACTAACCAAGGTCAAAGAAGCCTAGCGATTGACCACAAGGATAGCCACCCTTAACTGTTTTGTCTCTTGAAGCATAGATAAATGCGCAAAATTTT
The DNA here is from genome assembly GCA_024138015.1 of Lumnitzera littorea. Taxonomy (NCBI): domain Eukaryota; kingdom Viridiplantae; phylum Streptophyta; class Magnoliopsida; order Myrtales; family Combretaceae; genus Lumnitzera; species Lumnitzera littorea. The sequence continues at coordinate 62,092,516 of JAMXBB010000003.1, read as the reverse complement.
TCAATTTACTCAAATACCCTACTAAGTTTAAATGTACACCAACGTGCTAGCAAGCCTTCCAAGAGTTGAAGAAGTTCTTAGCAACCCCACCTATACTCTCCAAAACCATTCTCGAAGAGGACTTGTTCTTATATCTTATAGTTAGTGATAAAGCATTATCCTTAGTAATCATCTGAGTTGATGGGCATGACCACCGACTAGTCTACTACGTTAGCCATATCCTCTAAGGGCCCAAGCTTCGATATACTAGGATAGAAAAGTCTGTCCTTGCGATAGTCACCGTTGCTTGCAAAGTCAAGCCTTACTTTCAGTCACATCCAATCATCATACTGATGGATGTAGCACTCAAAATTGCTTTATAAAGGCCTAATACTTTAGGCTAAATGATGAAGTACTCCCTTTAACTTAGTGCTCACAGAGTTGAATTTCACTTGAGACAAGCAATCAAAGCATAGATTCTCATAAACTTCATAGCATAATATACTGGAGTGAACTAACCTCAACTAGTGCTCACTATACCCATCTGAATACTCCACGTCGAAGGTTCCTCCACTATAGATAAGGGGGAGTAGGTTGGTATCATGCTACAAGGCTTGCATGGAATAAAGATTCTCTATGCCCTAAAGTTTAATTTCCCAGCAAGCAATAATGAAATTGAATATGAGGTACTAATCGCTGACTTAAAGATTGCCAAGGATATTATAGCAGAAAAACTTAGCATACACTCAAACTCCATTATGGTTGTATAGCAAGTCACAAGAGAATATGAGACCAAGGGTGAAACAATGGCTAAGTACTTCCATTTAATGTAAACCCTCATCATGTAATTCACTTCTTAGGAAGTCAACAAAATCCTTCAAGTAGAAAAATGTAAAGGTAGATAGACTATCTAAGATAGCTTCATTTGCCATCCCTATATCACACGATTATGATAAGCCATTCTTTACACAATACCTCCTCAAAAGAAGTATGCAAGTACAATAGCAATAGGTCATCAAAATGACAGAAGTAGCTCTAGAGCCCTTTTATATGGACTCCCTTGTGTAATACCTCAAGATTGAGGTGCTACCTAAAGAGCAAGCTGAGGAGAAGAAGCTAGCCTATGCTGTAGCTAACTATACACTAATTAATGATGTCCTCTACAGACAATGATATAGTACTCCACTCCTTAAATGCCTCCAAATAGAAGAAGGTGCTCGAATCCTTGAATAGCTCCATGTAGGAATTTGTAGCAATCATATCCAGTCATAAGCACTATACCTTCAAGCACTCAAGCTAGTTTACTATTGGCCCACAATGAAAGTGGACACCAAAACCATGGTTTAGAGGTATCACTGCTACCAAATGCATGCATTGATCACTCATGCCCTAAGTTCAAAGTTACACCCCCTAATTAACCCATGGCCATTCACACAGTAGGGATTAGATATCCTTAACCCCTTCTTGAAAGCATCCATAGGTTAATAGATCAATTGGTTACAGTGGATTAAGTTAGTAGTTATGACCATCATCACTTGAGCCACTAAAGGATTTGTGTACACCTACATACTGTCCTACTTCAGATCAAAGAATTGTATAGGTTGATCACTAACTATGGAAGGTAATTCGACAACGATTGTTTGAAGGATTTCTGTAACAAGCACAACATCAAGTTACATTATACCTCAATTGCCCATCTTCAGACTAATGGCCAGGTTAAAGCCATCAACAAGATAATTCTTAGCAGTCTTAAGAAGAGGGTAGAACAAGCAGGAGGTGGGTAGGTCGATGAGCTCCCCTAACATATTTTAAGGTCACTATACGATGTACAGGACCTCGATAAGAGAGAACCCATTTCATCGCGCTTTCGAAGCCGAAGCTATCTTCCCTTTAATGTTAGAATTACCTATAAGTAGGGTAAAACACTTTGATGTAAACACTAATCACACGACCCTATAAGCGAGTCTTGATACTATTGATGAAGTTCATGATACTGCATAAGCACACATAGTAGCCTATCAACAATAAGCTACCCAATATTACAACCGTAGTTTCTAACACATGGTTTTCCACCTTATTGACTTAGTATGCAGAAAGTTAGAGGCTACTAGCTCCAAGGAAAGGTGACGCAAACTTACCTCCAATTGAGAGGACCCTATGCGACTGGTTGATGATGTGGGAAAAGGTGTTTACAAGCTCAAGATGTTAGAAGGACAACCAATCCCGAAGGCATGGAATGCCCCAAATCTAAGGCTTTACTTCCCTTAAGTGTAGCAATAAGAATCAAAAGCATTTGTAATCATGGCTAAATGCCATAAATTAATGAAGTTTCTAGTATTTGCTCTACTCCCTCTCTCAAGCCCCAAACCTTAGGTTGATATTCATCTCCAAGATTAGCCCAAGTCAATCCTTATACTCATAATGTAGGCACCTATCTTAAGCATTGAATTACATTAGCCCCTAGCCTTAGTTCGATTTTTCATCCAGAAGCTTAGCCTAAGTCAATCCTTATACTGATGATGCGAGTACCTATCTTAGGCATCAATTTACATTGAGCCCTTGACCTTAGGTCGATTTTCGTCCCCAAGCTTAGCCTAAGTCATTCCTTACATTGACGATGAGGGCAACTATCTTGGGTATCAATTTACGTCGAGCCCCTAACCTTGGGTCAATTTTCATCTCTAAGCTTAGCCTAAGTCAATCCCTACACTAACAATGCAGGCACCTATCTTGGGCTTCCATTTACATCGAGCTCTTAACCTTAGATCAATTTTCATCACTAAACGTTGCCTAATTTTCATCCCCAAGTGTTGCCCAAGTCAATCCTTATATTAACAACACAAGCACATATCTTAAGCATTAATCTACATCAAGCCCCAAACCTTCGGTCAACTTTCATCTCTAAGCGTTGCCCAAGTTAGCACTTTCATTAACGATGCAAGCACCTATCTTGGGTTGATTTTCATCCCTAAGCTTAGCTTAAGCTAGTCTTTACATTGATGACTTGAGCATTGCCATCAGGCGTTGATTTACATCGAGCCCCAGACCTTAGGTTGATTCTCATCCCCAAGTTAATTATAAGTCAATTCCTAAACTAGTGATGTAGGCACCCTACCTAGGAATCAACCTGACTCGTACCCCCAAGCACAAGTCGATCTCTAAACCTCGAATGCTCATCTAAGTAAAAATGCTGTCATAGCAATTTCAAACACAAATAGAAGTTAAATTAGAAAACAAAAGTTGAAGGGAAGCAAATCAATTAATAGGAAGTGAGGTTTTATTTCGTTGATCAAACAAAGTACAAAGTTTAGCAGGTTAGCATATTGACCCTAATTACATCAAAGTAGAAAACCAAACTATGCAAAAGTATACAAGTGCCTCCTACACCATGGCTACTCGCATTGCTTGAATGACTATTCTCAGCTCCAACTTGACTCCTTGCTCTAAAAACTCTTCCTTAAGAGGAACTCATCTCAACTTCGACTCAGCTAGCTTTCGCATTGTAACTACATCCCTAAAGTCGTGCATGGCAAAACCCCAAACTGTAGAGCTCTCAGTAATGTTCAATCTCTAAGTGAAAGTCCTCACTCCACCTTCTAAAGCCTCTCTTCCACAATAGCAACAGTAAGGACAATTGATCCAGCTTCTCCACCATAGTGCATTAGCGACAAAGTAAGGCCGATCCTTCATCTAGAGTAGAATAAAGGACTCGTGTAGTAGAGGATTCTTACGAGCCCCTTAGTCCTTACATAAGGGTAGAGAAAAGACCCCCTCTACCACCGTAGTCATAGCAATCGCTACTATTTGCTCAAGGTCATTTGGGACAATGCACCTAAAAGACTACCTAGCACCCCGTACAAACGAGTGACCTCGTAATGAAGCAACAATGGACAAGTGGTGGGTTATGCCCGAGCCCCCTCTTTTGCTCGACATCACTAGGATAGAAAGAAGGGAGGACTTAGAAGCTATGTATGCCTCCCAATCATAGTCTGAGATCTAACAACCTTTGCTAAGCAGCTGTTTATGCCTTATGATCACAACCTGATGGAAAAGGTCAAGGGTAACCATCTCCCTAACTCCAATACCCTATCCAACAACATAATTACTTTGGACATACTCGTGTCTACTCTTAAGTATACCCCACTAAAGTTGGTTAGTCGATTAGTACAGTAAGGCAAGGACCTATCCCCCCTTTATATAGAAGCCATGAGATGTACCTAGCCATACATGTGTTGATCATCATACGGCCTCAAAGCATCTGGAACTGAAGTAGTGCCTATAGAATTAATGATAAGTTACACAAGCATTAAATGTCTTCTAGAAAGGTATCACACCCTGAAAAAGTGAAGTCATAACAGTCCTATCATGTGAACTATCTTAAGATAGAAACTGTCCTTACAGCTGCTATCCTAGACTCAATTCACACCAAGCATACTCAACTCTACCCCTTTAAAGCGTCTAATTCGATACATATTTGATATAAACCTGTAGAGTAATCATTTGAAATAACTTGTAATAATAAACTTGTAATTTGACCTTATAAAAGAGTAGCAGTAAATCCCACAAGTACCTGTCATTTCATATACAAACCATAATATTGAAAACTACCAACCCCTTCAAGGAGTCATGTGTAGTTTTCCATAAAAGTTAAGGAAGTTAATGCTAAGTACAATGACCAACCATTTCTTGTTTACACTTCATTCCCTATCTTAGTTTGCTACAGTTCAAGTTTTAGATAAGTGCTTGTAATCCATTCAGAACCTGCAAAACAAACTATAAAGGAATGAGTGACAACTTGCTTAATAAGTGGGGTAGAGCGGAAGTGTGTGCTCAGTACAATATAAACAGCGTTTTCAACCAAGTTGGTTAGATGCAATGCATACACAAGAAAATGCCATTGCACGACGTTATCTAGTCCATCGTGAGATAAAAGAAATTGCACTTACTCTAATCTAAGTTAAGGAGATTGACGTTGCGTACTTTGTGAATTGAGACCAAACTGAGGCTTGTGCAATAGAGAACACCCTCCTCTAGTAACCACCTTCAAACTATGGCCCCCAACCTTATCGCAACCTCCTCTCTTATCACTTAGTTCAACTAAGGGTGGGGAAAGGAACATTTCAACTATCCTCATCGAAGGGAGTTTATGTTTGGCTCGAGAATCCTAATTGTTACCCTTAGTGAGTTACGATGCATATCAGGTTAGATGTTAAGCCAAGTTTGAGTTAGTTTATTTATTTATTTTTTTGGGGTGATCAATCAAATTCAAACAATTCAAGCATAATAATCATAAAACAACCATATCATAGAGCTCAGCTTCCATCACAACAAATCGAAACCCAACTATAAACGTTGCATACGCACAAATGGCTAACTATAATCATAAGCCAATCCATACCAATGTCCCCAGATATTTTGAAATAATATCTTAAAATACTATGAAGTATTGATCCCACTTACCTATACTAAAGCTCACTCCGACAAATCTGAAATGTTAAGGCTTTACTTACTCGGAAGTCCTATATATGTATACTAAAGCTCATGTTCAATTTTCATAAGATTTACAAACACGTTAGGGTTTTATCTAGTATTTAGTTATGATATTATTCATATAGTTATTCAATAGAATTCCGTATATATATTTATATACATACACATTATATATATATACATATATATATTAAGTATTTTATTTTATTATATAGGTTATAGCAATTTACTTATTAATATCTAATATATGCAGTTTACTACTGCTTATACTATATCGTTTCGATTGCATCAAAACGTATTTACTATTATTTATATTGCATTTTAATTATAGAAAGATCGTCGTAGGATGATTTTTTTCCATAATATTACAAAAAACATTTGGTTTATTACCTAAAGTGATTCAGTTTTAATAAGATCAGTATCGTAGAGTTTATATGAATTCAACTATACATGCTACGTGTTTCATTTAAAGGATTATCTCTAAAGGGTATTTCTAATTCTAGTATATAGATAAAGCTGTATAGCAACCAATATCATATTGATATCATATTGTGTAATGAAGAATATACGTTCACATAATTTTGCAACAAATTATAATGAATCATATATAATCAAAATTTATAGAAGTAATGATGTTAGACTTATAAGAATATAAATCTCAATTTTAATAGTTCTAATAAATGATTATTACTAAAGATCCACTTATTTTACAAATCGATGTTAATGATATATAAGTCTTATAGTTATCAATATTCTAAGTTTATAATTTGAACAAAGAACAAAATGGTATAAATAAAATACTTAATTTAGAAAAATAATGAAACAATGAACATCTCTTTTCTATAATTATTAAATATCAAATAAAAAAAAAAAACACTACTTATAATTATAGAAACAACATTACCTGAAAGTATCGAGTCCTCTTTTCTTCCTCTTTTTTTCTTTTTTTTTTCATTCTTCATCTTCTTTCGTTTTTCTTATCTTTTCTTTTTTTTTTCTTTATTTCTTTTTCTTTTTTATCTCTCTCTTCTCCCCTCCTCCTTCCTCTCTTTCTCTTTTCCCCTCTCTTTCTCTCTTCTCTTGCCTCATCCCTTAATGCCTTGTCAAAATGGCCAAAAGGCCATATTTATATAGGTGGCATTTTGACTACCTTATTCTAAGGTGGTTGGTTTTTTTTTTAATATATTTTAATAAATTTATTATATTTTATTCAATACCCATCCTAATTTCTAAAATATTGAAAAAATATTCCTTCTTTTCATCACCAACATTATTACTAAAGAATAATTTATAGTCAAAATTTTCTTTTCTCGAATATAGTTATTTTAAGGGAGTTTCAATGTAATTATTAGCAAAAATATTAGTAACACTTGATATATAGTTAAGTTATATTAATTATTTGGGACTTATTTATATACATCTTATACAATATTTTACTCATCAATATTAACTATTAAAATCACGTAGTTGATTCTAAAAGATTTAGCCTAAGCCATATCTAAAATTATGAAACTCTATGTTATAGCAATTAGATCCAATAAACTTAATATTTCTAACAAAATTTCATAGAAATGAGCTTAAAGTGAAATATTAAGCTATGCGATTACTTCGTTTAAATTTTCTCCTAGTCATGAGAATTCTACTTAATTCTATGAATGTTATCATAAATCAAAATTTCTAAAGTATCTCTCAAACATTAAATTTTCCAATTAATTTCTTTTTAATTTATATGATTATATATCATGTCTAAATGTAATTCAGATATTATTATACCTATAAATGTTTCCAATCAATCTAACAAAGTAGGTATATCCGGCTAATTAGGTTTATACTAATTCAATTAATTTTACATATTATCTTTAATAATATTATTAAACTCATTATTTTATTATCAAGATCCATATTCTTGAGGTTACTAGTAACATTGGTGTAAACTATTTTACAACTATTGACCTAACTTATAAATATATTTTTCTATAAAAAATATATATACTACTTGAAAGCTAGTAGATTAGAGTCATGTGGCATTAAATATTATATATTTTTAAACTTTCGAGTTAATGTATGATATAATTATTATTTATGCCGGGTATACTCATATAGTAAATTATACTATATTATCTTATTTTATAGCTTAATTAACTTATTTTTAAGTTTTCATTATATTCCGAGCTCAATTTTAAGGATTCCGAGCAATTTTGTACTATATTAAGTAATCAAACTTTTAGAGGCAAAATTGGGATTTTGTGTAATTATTTTCAAAATCTAACTCCATCGAGTTACTTCAACTAACTTTTCTATTTTAATCATAAAGTTTGAGCTCAATCAGATAACTTTTCCTAAAAGCCCTATATTTAGGTTGATTGACCTAAATTTAATTTTAGAGTCCCATATAAAGTAAATTCTTACTATTTTGATTATATTCTTGATATCCTTATTATATTATAGATTTTCAAATGTATGGGATTTCCTCAATTGAGGTTGTCATGTTTCTCATAAGTTTCTAGCTTAATCGATTTACTTTCTCGGATATCCTAGATTAACAATTGATCCTAATCATACAAGAACAAGCTTTGTCCTATTACTCGGATGTTCATGTCTTCATCGTTGATTTATGAGATATTACAAAAGGTGCCCTGCCTAAGGTGTTCCACTTAGTACCAATGTACAATACCCGAAACGAACTCTATGGAGTAGGTAATGTATGTCAAGACATCATCACATGATACGTTCTCATAGGCTTGTCACTGCTCAACACTAAGCCCCTACAAGATGAGAACACTTAAACAAAAATCAAGGGTAAGTACGAGGCGATGGCACATGGAAAATGAGTAAGTCCATAAGGAGCAATTAACTAGCAAGCATAGATCACCTACTCAAGGATATAATGTTTGGCTAATCTCACAAGGCACCACGATATGAAACCTTGCTTGATAAACATCCTCCCCAACAAAAAAGACTTAGATAAAAAATAAATGGAGTTCGAACACACAGATATAGTATAAAAGCAAGAAGTAGCGACCAAGATAAAGATAAGTACGAAATCAAAGACCATTAATGAAACTTCATTCATTCATTCAAGTTTCAAGCACTTACATAAATAGAGGTCAGCACCTTGACCCATAGTTGAAGGAAAAATACATAAGTTCAAAAGTGGGCACACACTACCCATGCTAACTATAGGAAATTAACAAATAATCTAAAGACACTCTTAAGCATCCTCGACTTGTAGTTGTAATTGCTATTCTTACTGCTACTCCTATTACTACTCTTGCTCTTGCCTAACCTAACTAGAAGTTCCTAATGAGTCACTAGATGACTCACCACCTAGACCACTTCTAGTAGTTACCTGGAGGTCATTAAGCTGAAGTAGGAAGGATAAGTTTGTATCAAGCATATTATGTTGAACTTGTTTTCCTCACCTCATCTGCCATTGCATAACCAGCCTTAGTGACAACATTCTTGATTAAGGGGTCCTCTAAGGTCTTGATGAAGATATCACATTTGACCTTGACTGATAATCCCTCGACTCTTAAGAGCTCAGCTTCCCTCTTATTGAAGTTAGCTCACACCTTCTCAAGTTCTTCCCTTTTAGCTCTCAACTTGGCAACCATTCTACCCTCCATGACTTTGCTAGATTCTTCAGTCTTTTATAGCTCATCTTTTAGCCGATCCACTTGACCAAGGAGCTCCCTATGATGGTGCTCTAGATCATTGAACACAATAGCTAAGTTGCTATGCACTTTCTTTTCCTCCTCTAACACCTTCTAAAGCCTCTCCACCTTGGCCTTCACCTCATTCCCCTTGGGTAATAGAACTAAGTGGTTGTACATTAGAATGAAGTTCAACAAGTCATACAGTTGCGAACATAATACACAATCAGTAATCAAGCTAAAAGAAATCAATTTAACATAATTGCATGAGTAGCTTACCTCGTTACACCTTCTTAGCATTACCGCTGAGGCCTCCAATTCATTTCGACTTGCAATAACCTACCTACAATGTACTTGTAGCTACTCAAACCTATGATCTAGCTGATCTACGGGCTATGATTAAGTTGCTCACCTACCTTGACAAGCCAAAGGTTTGACATACTCATCATTAGGAATCTTGATGGCAACTACAGTGGAAGCTTTAAGGGTCTACTCTAAGCTTGCTTGATCCACCTCTACTCGAGTGCTTATCAATAAGGGCTCAGCTCGGCTATAATAGCCCAAGCTGGAACCTTCGGAACCATACCTCCACCAGCTACTCCTAGGCCTACTACTGACATACCTAAAGGCACTCTCATTGGCACATTGCTACCCCCTTATTACACAACTTCGAAAAGGGTCTGCTTGAAATACTATAGTAGGAACTCAAGAGGGAGGGTGAATTGAGTTCAATGCCTAAATTTTACTTGAATACCAATTTCTTGATTTAAGTAACTAAATGAATACAATATCAAGATGATAAAGCAACAATGAGTATAATCAAGATAGTAATAAAACAATAATAAGTGCCAAAAATAAAAGAGATAGGGATAGAGAAAATCAAGCCTAGATTTTACACAGAGTTCAGACTGCCCCCTACTTTGTATGGATATACAATGCCTTCAATCGAGGACTTTACACCACTTTATTAACTTCTCAATCCAAGCTCCAATAGCAATACGTACACAAACTTGATTATACAAGTTTCACACTCATAACTCACCCAATCTTGACTTTACAAGATTCTCAATCACAATAACTCTCAACACACATCATAATCTTAACTCACAATACAAACTCAATCTCAAATATAGTGTACTCTCCCAAAGTTATTGCAAGTATAAATCACTTAGCAAATTAAGTGCACAAAATAAAGGGCAAGCAAACAAGAGGAATAATTGCAGATTTTCAACTCTATTTGATGTCCTTCAACTACCCAATAGTTTGTATTTATAGCCTCTTAAGAAAATCTAACCATTGGTCAACTTCTCTCTTCATTTAATGCTCTATAACGGCTCTTTTGTATATGGACCAACTGAACAGCTCAAGTGGGACTAGTCAGAGGAAATAGGGTCACCATTCAAATGGTCTTCAAGTTATTAATCGCATGGTCCAACATAGCTCACTGACTTGCAGCAACCGGTTGGACAGTCCAAGGACAATTAGTCACACAGTCCATCACCTACCATTGATATGCAACAACTAGCCAGATGGTCTAGGGACAACTAGTTGTACAATCCATCACCTACTACTGATTATAGAACACCAAATGTAACTAGCTGGACGGCTCCAAGATTACCAGCTGGACGGTTCTAAGACTACCAACTAGACAGTTCACACCAGAATAGTTGAACAACACGCACTAAGAGACAACAAATAGTTCTACTCCCTTTTACTACTTTCAAAAATTTTAAACTTAATCTAAGCAAGTTATATTACAAAGATATCATGCAAAACATAGTGTTACAAAGATAATTTAAGTCCTTTATCAAATTATCTATGCTTTTATAAGATTTGCAAAGAGGTTCATAACCAATGAATAATTTAACATAACTTGCATGGTTTTGTTCTTATCAAAATCATACACAAGAACCTATTGGTTCAACAATCTCCCCTTTTTTTATGAGGACAAAACTTTGCAAAACAAACTCCCCATAAATATAATACTCCCCTTCAAATTAACACTTCCACTCAATGAAGCACTAGTTATAAAAGATTTCCTTTAAGAAAGTTTATGGGAAGTCAATATAAGTGCAAGTTGAATGTGTTTAAACTTCATTTTAGGGGATAGCGAATTTAACTTCATGTTTCAATTTGACACTTATCAACCAACCAATCTCTTCAATTTTATCATCTTACCTTCACTAAACTTAGACAAAAATAATTAGGTGACTTGAATTCTTCTTCCCCTTTAACTTCATCAAAAAGATGAGATTCCAAGTGGTAAAGAGGAAGAGAAAAGCAGTTGATTTCTCATTGTAACAAGATATTCCATGCATCAGATTAGCTAAAGTTAATAAGGGATAACATAAACATAAATAAGTATACTAACAAAAGGCCAGTAGGCCAAAATCTTAAGTTAGTACATAATCAAAGAGAGATAACTAAAGATAATCTTAAGGACCAATAGACAATATATACAAGCTATATAATAGAACAAAGGATGGCTAGAGTTTAAGTCCATATGCAAACAGAAAACATATTGCTAGTGCCAATTCTACAACAGCCGTCTAGACAGTATGATTGAACTATCTACATGGTTGCATATAGATTGTACTGGCCACTTAAAATTTCCACTTAGCTCATGGACTCTTCATAGTACTTAAACAAATTTTATCCCAACAAATTATATAAGCTCAGATGAAGCATGTTTGACAACTATAACTTGCATTTTAGGCCAAATTAATATAGGATATTCTAAGTCTAACTTTAGCTTAGTTTTTGGAGGTTTAAAGGTACCAAAAACACATTAACTCACAATGAAGTAAATTTAATCATTTAAACACGACTTATAAGTTAAAATATGCATGTAAGAGCCTTCATTCAACTTGGAAATCATCAAATGAGAAGGATGTGCATAGGAGAACTTCAATAAATAAGTATGAATTCAATTGTGTACAAAACATATGAAATGATCAAATTTATGTAAGAAGCCTATGTAAGCATGTTCCTAAGACCCAATATTTTGTCACAGGCCATTTTATTTGAAGGGAAAGACATTTTATCCAAAAAATCACAACTTGAGATGGTCGAAATCAACTACTTGAAGCATAAACTGAGTTTAATGACAAATATGCACACTAAGTTAAGTTCATGACAAGTTGGTACCTTAGGCAAGTAGCAATAGTGTCTATAGGGACAAAGATAGCATGATTAAGACATATAGCATGCAAATAAGCAAAACAATTATGTGACTTCCTAAATATTAATATGAACCTAATTTGGGTCTAAGGGAGTCAAATTCACACAAAAACAAAAAAAAAAAGCCAAATCAATTATTCAATCACAACTTATGAACAAAATTAAACATGTAAGAATCTAATTTAAGCATGGAAATTGAGGCATTGCAAAATTGTGTGCATATGATCCTAAACATACATGAATAACTTCAAATGTGCATAAAATGTATGATATTTGCAATTATCCATTCCAAGCAAGATTTAAATACATATTATAACATGGTGAGAGTATAAGCATGGCCTGGGAAGCAATTAATTACAAAAACACTAAGTGAGTTCCCAAATGCTCATGAAAACTTAAATGTGGTTGAGGAGAGATCAAATTTATATAGTTTCATAAATATATCAAATCAACCATTTAAGCATGAGATATTAGCACATTTAAACACACATGAACACATGTTTGACATGAAGAGCAAGATATGGCAAAAATGTGCACATGAAGGCCTAATAAGCATAGAGAATTTCAAGTAAACACAAAATATATTAGTTATTCTATAAAGACTGCTTGAATGAGTTTTTTAAATCAAACACCATATTAGAGGCATTTTGAATTTTCTTTAAGCATTCTTCATTTGAGTTTCTTAAGTTGCTCCTACTTAAAGTTCTTACAAAAACATGTAATTACTTCTTTGGTACCCATGCAAGTTTAAGTCATTTGTGGTTAGTAACAATGATATATTCTTGTCCTTTTGAAGCCCAAACATCTTGCCTTTATAATTCACATTAATATTATGACGTATTTGTATACGTATGTGCAATATGGCCATATCTACCGCAATAGTTACAAGCTTTAGTTGTTGCTTTTATAAAGTAACTTTTATAAGACTTGTAAATATATTCTCTACTATAGCCAACTGCAATTTTGTTCAATCCTTACCTTTGAGAACCAAGGAGCTTATTTAAATTATTTTCTCCATTCACGAACTTAGCTATAGTTTGTTTTGCTTCAAGATATCATTTTCAATATGAAGTTCTCTTAGCCTATTAACTATAGCATCTTTACTTTTCATGCTTTCAACTTTTGCTTCAAGATAACTACACTTCTCTTTTAATTGATCATTTTTCTTAGTTAAATCCTTATTCTTAAGATTCAATTCTTCATTATTTCTATTTAGTTTATTAAGTACTCATTGCCCTCCTCTAAACTTTCTTTAGCATCATTCACTTTATTGTATTCATTTCTAAACACATAAAATTCACTTTCTATTTTGATGATCGTTTGTTTCATCATCTTATTTTTCTTTTGAACCTTAATAAATTCCTTAAGCAACTCATTATACATATTTTTAAGCTTATTAAATGAAGTGTCATTTGAAGTAGAGCATACCTGTGTATTGCCATAAAGCACATTTCTCCCTCTAAGTCAGTTGAATCACTATTACTCTAAGTTGCCATCATAGCCTTTTTCCTTGCGCCTTTCTAAGCTTTCTTAAGATCCAAGCAATATTATTGAATGTGACCTAGTTTTTGGCAATTGTAGTACTTAATTACTTCTTTCTTCTCCTTTTTTGATTGAGATATGTTTTCATCCTTATCTTTTGCTAATTTCTACTAAACTTCATGAATTTTTTAAATCTCCTTGCCATCATTACCATTTCATCATCATCATTATCACTTTCATCACTAGTATTGCAATCAGTGGCTTTGAGAGGAATAACCTTCTTCTTGGATTCTTCTCCATGTCTTTTGGTTATCTCATGGGTCTTTAGTGTACCAAGAAATTGTTCTTTTGATAGTGTTTCTAAATCATGCACTTCTTCAATGGCAGCCTTCTTAGCTTCTCATTCTTTTAGAAGAGACTTAAGAATTTTTGAATTAATCTATAAGTTAGAAAATTTCTTACCAAGCACCATTGATGGATTAATAATATCAATAATCTCTTATGCATTTCATCTATAGTCTCGTTAGGAAGCATTTTGAAGTTTTTAAATTCACTACACAATAAACTTATTTTAGTATCTTTAACTTTAGATGTACCCTCATATGTGCTTTGTAGCTTATCCTAAATTTCCTTAGCATTTGTGCATGTATAGTTCTATTAAAATCATTTTCATTCATAGTACAATGCAATATGTTCATGGCTATTTCATCTAAGTCTACTTTTTTCCAATCTTCTTCAGTATATTCATGTTCTTCCTTTCGTTCTATTTTAATTGGTTCCTTTTCAATTACATCCCAAAATTTTCTATTTTGTTCTTTAATAAAGATTTTCATCCTACACTTCTAATAGGGATAATTTCCACTATTAAAAAGTGGTGGCCTATTTATAACTTGACCCTTTATGAAACCTAGTGCATTTAGTGCTATGATCTTTACTATATAATACGATTAAGTAATAAAAATTATAGAGACTAGCTCTTATACCAGTTGAAATACTATACTAAGAACTCAAGAGGGGGGGTGAATTAAGTTCAATACCTAAATTTTACTTTAATATCAATTTCTTGATTTAAGTAACTAAATGAATACAATATTAAGACAATAAAACAACAATAAGTATAATCAAGATAATAAAAAAATAATAATAAGTGTTAAAAATAAAAGAGATAGGGATAGAGAAAATTAAGCCTATATTTAACATAGAGTTTGAACCATCCCTTACTGTCCACGGACACACAATGCCTCCAACTGAGGACTTCACAACACTTTATTAATTTCTCGATCTAAGCTCTAAGAGGTACATATACACAAGCTTGATTATACAAGCCTAATCTTGATTTTATAAGATTCTCAATCACAATAACTCTCAACACAAATGACAATCTCAACTCACAACGCAAACTCAATCTCAATTATAGTGCACTCTCTCAAAGTTCTTGCAAGTATAAATTACTTTACACTATACTAGGGTTTAGAAATAATTTAGCAAATTAAGTACACAAGATAAAGGACAAGTGAACAAAAGGAATAATTGTAGATTTTCAACTCTATTTGATGTCCTTCAACTATCCAACAATTTATATTTATAGCCTCTTAAGAAAATCCAACTGTTGGTCTATTTTTCTCTTCATTTAATGCTTTATAATGGCTCTTGTCTATGTAGACTAGCTAAACAAATCAAATGGGACCAACTAGATAGTCTATTCAAATAGGGTCACTACTTAAACGGTCTTCAAGTCACTAGTTGCATGGTCCAACATAGCTCACTAACCTACAACAACTAGCCGAATAGTCTAAGGATAACCAGTAGCACAGTCCATCACCTGCTACTAATCTGCAACAACAGCTAGACGGTCTAAGGATAACTAGTTGCATAATCCATCATCTGCTACTAATTATAGAACACTTGATGTAACCAACCAAACGGTTTACACTAGAATAGTTGAGTAACATACATAAGATTCAGTAAATAGTTCTGTTCCCTTTTACCTCTTTCAAGAATTTCAAACTCAATCTAATCAAGTTATATTACAAAGATGTCATGCAAAACATAGTGTTAAAAAGATCATTTAAGTCCTTTATCAAATTATCTATGCTTTTATAAGATTTGCAAAGAGGTTCATCAACCAATGATTAATTTAACATAACTTGCATGGTTTTGTTTGTATCAAAATCACATAAAAGAACCTATTGGTTCAACATTGCTGCCTTCCCTCCTTCTTCTTAAACTTTTTTGAGGGGCGATATGAGCTCTCCCCCTCCCTTTCTTGCTTAGGTTGCCTTCTCTTCTCAAGCCTCACAATATTCTTAAGCTACTTGTTCTTCATAGCCAGTAGCTTTGCCCTTAGCTTCTTTGACATTAACTTAGAAGCTACAAAAAAATAAGTGAACTCCATAGAAAAAAAAATTAAAAGAAAGATAAAAAACTTACTACACTGAGGACAAGTAGCCCGACATCCCTTACTCCAACATTAAGGCGATGTGGAGCAATAGACAACCAACCATCCCTCATCGGTTAAGTACAACAAGCACCTATCTCTATTACAAACAATGGTGCCCTACTCTTATATTTGTCACATATCGATAAGGGCTTCAGCTTTTTCCAGCCTACCAAATTTAGGAGCTCAATGCTAGCCATCTAGTCCTCATCCCCTAAGTCCTTCAACTTCTTACCCCTAATGGCTCATCTCTACTCTATCAAAAAATTGAGAGGCTCAGAAGCATAAATACAGTAAAAGAATTCCTTCCACCCTTCTACCTTATTTAGAGGCTTATCAATAATACTCAGCTTCATACCTTAAGTAACGATGTAAACCCAACCATTGCCCAACCTCCTTATAAAGAAAAAGCACATGAAAAGTTATACAGTCGGCCACCGCAACTCCTAAATGTATAGCGCCTCAAAAGCGAGCAATTAAATCCATGCATTTGCATTTAGACTACCTAGACCCGGTACAACCTTAATATACTAAAAGAACTTCAACAAGAATTCTAAAAAGGGAAGCTACAGACCAAGCTCAAACAACTTTGCATACATGGCAAATGATCGGTCATCCCTTATGTTATGTGCTTGTTACCTATCCTAAGGCTCTTCTACTTGCCATCCAAGTACCGATTTTACCGCCCGACGAACTAACCTCAACTTTTTCTCACTTGCTACATATGGAACACAAGCACATGCATGCTCGTTCAAGTATGTCATCTGCAACAACAGGATAACTTTTCCCTCCTTACCATCCAATGGGTACATGTCTTAGGGACGTCCTCATAAGCATTCTATCATCTCCTCCTAAGGAAGTATTGCCCAATCTTCTTGTTACTATAGCTGTTTCAAGGGGAGTAAGGCTATCACCCCTGTTTTAGGATGAGCTCTCACAGTCCTCGTCTACTTCCCTTGACATAGAAGGATTGAAGGATTTACCCTAACTATCTGTTATACTTTGACTGGCCATTGCAAGTGATCAACAGAAATTAGAAACAAATAAGAAAGAATGGTTAGCTTGTTAATCAAGATTTTGGCAAAGTTTCTCTTAAATGAGCAAAGTAAAGTGAAAAATGAACACCCAACTCCCCTTTTATATAGATAAGTAAGGGGAGAAGGCAAATAGTTTCTCTACTCTCGAAACATGAACTTACGACAAGACATGCCCTAAATCTCAGCCATCCATGTGCCCCAATCCTTTAGCCAAGGGTCCTAAATGAT
Organism: Lumnitzera littorea; assembly: GCA_024138015.1. Classification (NCBI taxonomy): domain Eukaryota; kingdom Viridiplantae; phylum Streptophyta; class Magnoliopsida; order Myrtales; family Combretaceae; genus Lumnitzera; species Lumnitzera littorea. Next base: position 62,075,030 of record JAMXBB010000003.1, on the reverse strand, counting down.
CCTTGCATGTAGATCTATGATGTAGCTTAACAACGAACCATCCCACATACGCAACCGCTCTTCATAGACCATCAACTCACATTACATTTCCTAAGGAAGACCATCATGACACAATCTAGTAATTCAACAATCACATCAATGAAGCAGTAACTTAATGTGTAGGAAATTAGTCAACTACAACCTAAGTGGCAAAACTAGTCCCATTGTTGTGGGGACAAGCCTTGGTTAACTCATATCACTTAGATTACTCTCCTTACACCTCGAGTGCTGACGAGAGTACGAGTACAAGTGTTGATACTCAATTCTCACCTAAACCTAGGCTTAACAAGTGAAGTCTATCACAAGGAGCACTGAGTGGCATCCAACCAAATAGCAAGCTCGTATGTCATACCACAACTCTGTTAAGAGACCATGAGCTTACACCAACGAATAATGCGAACCAATGGCAAGCATGCCTCTACTTTGCTACCTGCTTGGTGAGCTAAATAACAACTATCTAAGCTAGTCGACCCTTGACCACCAAGCTAACATTTGTTTACCACTTGATGTAAGTTTAGGGCTCAACTCCTACCCATCAAAAATTAGCTAACTCCCTCTTTAGCCAATCAGCTTAACTTTAGTTTTTAATGCTTACATTCCATTGCGGCTATCATGACCCAACAGTATCATTGTTCTAGTAAATCGCCGTATACCGTATAAAAATCTACAATTGATCCCCTTATTGATCATAGGCTTTTCATATGACACATAAGACTCTTTCCACTATATGTTACCATTAGGCCCATAAATAAGTAATATAAAGCAATTTATCTAAAGTTTACTTCTATGATATAAATTAATCAAGTAAACGTATGGATTCGTTGAATTCCACACAAAAAGAATATTACAAATGAATGTAGTTCGTATATGAAATTGCATTAGAAACTTCAATCTATAATATGAACAAAAGTAAAGATAAATGCCTATCTACAAAAAGCTATTATAAAAATCTCCTCTCTGCTCCTTGATCACTCTATTCTGTCTCTAAACAAGACTCACCTCGGGTATTCCCCGGCTTAGATGAACAAAGAGGTTTCCCTGTAATAAAAGAAATCTATTGGGGTATAAGCTTAAACTTAGCAAGATAAATCCCCTTATCAAAACCGCATGACAAAAATTTATTTAATGCACAACATATGAATACATGAACAATCAATGAACTATATACAACTCAAAATTACGCCCCCTATAATCGAGGTTAGAGATAATTAACCGACACAAACCAAAATCCAAGTCCTAACAGTTAGGTTTTATACCAATTACACTATTGTACTTAAGTCGAAACAAAACTATATATAATATACTTTCATTTAGAGCAATAAAACATATTTTCAAAATCTCAAGTCTAGCGGTGTAATGGCCTCCAATATCTACAAACACACGCCCTAAGCAGAAGTCACAAGACATAGCCCTTCGTCAACAATTGGCATCTCTTGATACCTAGTAAGCCTGTCAGCTAAGGATAGAGACTCAATGAAAATGATGGCATAACTAGTGCTCAATCCTGCAAGAGACCTTCTTCTTGTGAGTCCCTTCCCATCTTCTACGTGAAGTGGCAATCGATGTCGTTCAAATGCAATTATGGAGACTGCATGATTTATTGAATTTCTTAATCATATAAGTGATTAATTTGGTTTTTCATTATAATAAGACAATTTCATTCCATACGAATGCATATATACATTATCATAAACAATTCTCATTATTATGTGATTACCTAGCCATAGCAGTCAATCATAAATTCACCCACATGCATTTTCCATATCCCATAAGCATTCAATTTTCATATATACATATATATATATATATTTAAGTGCATCTATTCTACAAGCAAAGTTAAGTAAGGAGTCATCAAGAATTCACTCACGCAGCCATGTGGATCAATTGAAATAGTCTGAGAGTAAGTCGTCTCCAAAAGCTAAGTTCTCTAGACATCGCAAATATAGTACTATAAGGATTTGAAATAAAACTTAGAAAACTAAGCTAAAACTCATTTTTAAGTTATACTTTTAACTTGGTTTCATATTTTTCCCAGTTTTACTTAAAAGTTTAATCGTGTATAACTTTCTAATTTTAAATCTGATTCTTACGATCTTATAGTTAATCTTCATCATTTTCAAGTATACTTTAATGTAGTGAGGTTAGATTTTTGAGATGAGGCATGAAAATCTGCCTATATGTTAGAACAGTAGCGTTCCTCATGCTTGGGAGTGCTTTTGGGCTTTGTTTAGTTAATGGGTTTTTTAATATCTTAGGAGATCCTTTGAGCTTAAGCTTAAGATTTCATTCTAGGCTTAAAATACTCCTTAAGGTCAGATTCCCAACTTTGATTTACACTCATAAAGCTATTAACAACTTCTTGGGCTTTTAAGTGGACTTAAGTTATCAAATGAGCTTATTTGTTATCCAAATCAAGGATAGTCACTTTGTTGGGCTTAGGGTAAGTCTTTTGGAATTCTTGAGGGTCTTAAAACAACTTTTATTATTGTGTTAAGTTGTTGGTCATAATTTTATGAGGGTTTAACTTGGTGTTTGAGGCTTGTTTTGAGAATTTTAAGCTTAGTTTTAAGTTTTAGGCTTAATATACTTATTATACTTACCTTGATTAGTCTTTTTACTTTGCTTACTTACTTTTTTCATATTTTTAAGTGTCTTTTATCAAGGTTCCAAATCTGGTCAGTTTGGTGTGGAGGATTCTAATTTAGTTTTTCAACTTGTTTCATCATTTCTTTAAGTTTAAGTGTTAAATCATGAACCTAAGCTACTTATATTCAACTCTTAACTTGACTTCTCTTTCATGAGATGATTACTTAGCTTATATTTAACATGAAAATAGTAAATCTCATACTTATTACAACTTCCACACCATAATTCATGTCTTATAAAGTTGGTTTCCTCATAAAAACTTTATGTAATAGATTTTCCTTTACCTAAGTCTAGATTTGAGCATATTTAACTTAATAGAAGTGAAAATAACATCCAAATGACTTACAAACCCTCACAGCTAGCAAGCTTCTTCTTCATCCAAGTTCTCATTTCAAGATTTTCTCGACTTAAAATCTTTCATTCTTAAGTGTTAAACAAATATCTCTACAAAATGCCAACTTTACATGCTCATATTTCAACTTACATGCAAAAGTTTCATGAGTTTGCTTCTTAGGGTAATCTTAGATGTTTCATCAATTTTTTATCATATTCATATTTTCAAGAAAACATGGTCTCCTAACATGTAATACAACACTACTAACATAAAGAAACACTTAATAGTCTACAAAGTAAGAGTACGGTGGTTGAGTACTAAGTTTCTACTTAAGCTTTTTGTCTTATTTCCTCCTTGTTGCAACCCTTTTTTGAAACTTTGAGTTTTGGTCCTTTGAAGTGGGGTTTGAAGAATGTTCTAAGGATCCTAAAAGTAATGTTTGGAAGTTGAAAAATGTAAGACAGAAATTGGAGTTGAATGTCTTAAGTGTGGAACCTTTGTTAGCGGCGGCAATGTGTAAGATTTATGGGGTTTTATGTTTCCACTTTTGGGTTGATTTTCAAGTGACAGAAATGGAAGTAGAAATGAAAGTGAAAGTGAGGGATAGGAGAGAGAGAGTGGCCGATTGTGTAAGGGAGTGGGAAGTGTGTTTAAGAAGTTTGATTTTCTTGTCTTGTAGCATGTATAAAAACCAATAATTGAAAAGACTAAATGATATAATCATTAAGGGGTGAATAGTGGAGTGTAAGATAAAGTAATAGATAGATGAAAGACAATCATATAAGAACTTGCTATTAGGCCTTTCTTTTGGGCATAGAATTGTCTTGTCTACTTTATTAAGGTTAAGCATGTGAAGTCTTGTGATATCTTATCTATATGTAGTATAAGTTAAGGTGTGATAAGGAAAATGCCTTATTACTAGTTTTTGATAAGTTATTGATTAATAAATGATTCCAACTCTCAATTGATAAGTTAATTAGAGTGATTGGTTGGTTCACTTATTCACATGTATAAGGTTTAGGCATGAAGATAAGGAAATTGTGTTATAGGAAATTCTTTTAGAGTTTGCTTCCTAAATTGTTTTGTAGATTGTGATTTAATTCTTATAAAATTATGAAATTTTCTAGAGTTGAATGAAATTATTTAAATTAAATTATCAATTAATTGCTTAGGGTTACGAGTCTTTAATTGCTTTAGGGTTTAAGGTTTTAGATGACTTTAGAGTTTGTAGTTTTTCATTTTCAGGTTTTATCGATGATAGACTTTCAAATTAGAAAGTTAAATTTATTTTTCAATATAAACTTGCATTCTTAGTTTAGTTAATCCTTGGGAACATTCAGGAAGTACTCTGAGTCAAATTGTAAGCATACTAAAAGTAGGGGTTACAGCAGCACATTAATAAGCGTTTAACATCCGTAGTATAGTTAGCATGCCCAGTATCTCTACTCCTACCAGATCACTAAGCTGCAGATTTTGTGGCCTAGTCAGCCACAACATGTTGCTTGTAGTGAAGCTCTATCATCTACTATGGAATGTATTGTTTGTCAATGACCAGTATGAGTGAAGCTTCGATCACCATGTGTCTAAGTAAATTACATAAAAAGCGCCAAATGTCAACAAGTAAGGGCAACTGGTCCTAATCTTGAAAATTCCCTTTCCCTATTCCTACTCTCTCTCACTCTCAAAGACTTCTTCTCCCTCTCCTTAGAAAGCAAAAATTGAACCCCTATCACATACATGTACGCTCTAGGTGAGCACAGCCCTCTAAGTCTTTAGTGTTTATCTCTCTTTTTCTTGGTTCTCCTTACTAACTTGAGTATCGGAAAGCTCTTGTGGCCTCGCTCACATGGAGTTTTTTTTTATAGTTATCAAGAAGTTAAAGGTGAAGCCTAAATCCATCTGGCTTCACACATCCTCGTTGGTCTCCACATGATCATCATGCCCATTTATGTTGAGCATTAAGTTTGGTTTTAGTTTCAACCTATTATTATACCTGCTATTTGTACTAAATATCCCAAGGTAATTTAAATAACAGTTTCCCAAGGTAATCACCAAGGATGATATAACCAAAAAGTAAAACGAAGTTATAAAATTGACTATTATATTTGATAGCACTTTTGCAAGTTGGGATGAGAAAATTAGAGGTAAAACTCGGTGAACGAGCTTGATCTAACCTGCGAGGGTAAATCCAAGGCTGCTTTCTCGCAACGTCATAATTTAAAAACCGGGATTCTCAATTTCGAGTTGTAGGTTGTGTAGATCATCAGCCAATGCACTCTGAGGAACTCACCAAGTTAACTGATTGAAATATACGAGGAAGACCCTTATAATTACGTTTCTATTTCATCTATGATATTTCTAAGTTCAAACTTTTTTATTAGACGAGGAATCAACATTTTCCATGCTATCTACTATTCTAAAAAGCAAAAGGCCAGTTGACATCTTTTATATCTCCAATTTTTATTTTCTATCTTTATTGTTCATGAGTCCAAATCAATAATGTTTATGAAAATTCTATAGTGCAGATAGCCATAAGTGATTATGTGATGCATTTACTTTTAAGTTACAGTAAATTATCTTTGTTCATAGTAGATAAGACTTATTGACAGTAAAAGTTAACCTATCAACTTCATTTTTCTTGTTGGCAAGCTTATTTTTGTTCTAGATGAGTCTTATTTCCTATAAATGGGTGATTCGCTGCAACTTTAAAGTGACTTCATTATGTATTCATTTTTGAGTGACTGATCGTAAAATGTCTTTAATATTTGAGTAATAATATGTGACTTTTTCTTTTTTTAATAGAGTATGCTTTTCCCTATTGCGTTGTGCCTGAAAAGCAATAAGTTCTTGGATGGACCCTAGAGTAGACACAAAACTGGTGGCTTATGTTTCAAGCCAGTTCCTGGATATAGCAGACAGCTATCTAGTTCCATAAATTTAGAACCAGTCCATATAGGAAGTTGTCCTGTTCTATACGCTGGGAACTGACTCAACATAGAACTGCTGACCCATAATCGCAAGTTAATCGAATTTAAAGCCACATCTTACAAAGAGGTTGTCTTTTCGTTCTACAGCTAATGCACCATAAATAGCTCTCAAAGTCCTATTTGTGATTTAGAATCTGTCAATGTGCGTATCAAACCACAGACCAAGAAGATCACAAACAAATACTTTATATGCAATGGAGAAAGCATCATTGCAATATTATAATCTTCTATAGTTAATTGAAGTGTTTGACCTAACAAGAATATGTATGAAAACGATTTGTGAAATTGGATAAAGTTATGAATATACTATTCCCAAAGAGCCACTTCTTAGATAAACCCTAATCGCTGTTGCCACTATATTATAAACATAATTAACCGAGTGTATCGGCTTTATTGAATATTCATGTAAGTACCCAAAAAGATAGTTGGTCAATTATAACCTTGTCTAGTTTTACTTTGATATAATTTCCTACTTCATATATCCAATATTATAAAGCATGTATCTGGTAATATGTATATATCTTCTCTCTCTCTCTCTCTCTCAAAAAGATAGCCGACCTTGGAAGAAAAGAAGGTAACTCCCAGTTGGAGTTGGAAAGGAGGATGGGGCCAATGTGCTTTATCAAGGAAGCACGAGTGCACGGTGCACCGGCTTTTCTACTGACTCATCCATGCTTTAGCTTTATTGAATAATGATGATCATTCAAAGTATGTGTACGAGTCGTGTACACCATAACCTTGACCAAAAGCTTACGCACATACATGTTGGGACAGACAATCATTTATAATGCCATCTTGGTACGGAGTAACCATCTTCTAAATTCGTTCGACCAACCGTCGTATTATCCCAAAATAATTCATGGAATTTAGTCAATGTAAATAATTAAGGTGACACTGACAGCAGTAGGCATTACCTATTCGTCCCGCGACAAGGGAAAAAGAGAGAGCTTTTAACTGATTTGGTTTTTTCTTTTCTTTTTTTAATAAAAATCTTAAAAAAAAAACCATTGCAAGAGTAATTCTGGTAGTAGAGTTATGAAAACTGATTCAAAATATGGGATTTCACTTTGGTGCACTTTAGACCGAAGTTGCATACTTTACTAGATATAATTTTAAGTGATGGTGCATACTGTAAGTGACTTTTATAATAAACAGAATTTGCACTAAAAGAACATGTCTTTTTAGTTCAAGTCTTGTGTGTGCACCTTTCTTTAAAGTTTAAATTAAGGCACATATTTCATTTAATTCCTATATTTCAATGTCTTCCTTTTTGGTTTCACCGTGCCTTACCATCCCTCGGTCTAAAAATGGAAAAAAAAAAAATTCTACAATTAAAAGCACTCGATTTTTTTTTTCTCTATTTTGAAACCAGGTATGCTTTTCTTCACTATTTTTTTTTTCTAGTTACCTCTTTCCACCTTTTATTTATCTAAACCTAATCCCCATATAATTTCTCTACATAAAAGATAAGAAAAGTTTGTTTCTAAACCTATTTTCTATCTCTATTATAATTTCTCTCCGTAAAAAATAACAAAAATTTGTTTCTCTATGGATTACTGTTATTTTTCATAATAATTATTTTTATTTTGATCGCATACTTGCAACTTCTACGGAAAATCTCACATGTATTTTTTTTCCATAATTTTTTTCCAAAAGATAAAAGTAGCTTTTCATATTTTTATATTGATAAACTTGATCTTGTTTGGTTACTATAGAATGTCTAGTTTGTTTCATGTTGCATTAAATAGATTCAAAATTGTGGATCTTGTCAAGTTCGTTATGTATGCATATAGCAATATTAAGCATGGCAATGAGGGTCGTATTACTGCAGGGGTCCAATTAAGAATTCAAAAATGAAAAAAAGAACAAAAAAAAAAAAAGATGCCAATTATGGAGAATTCTTCGATCGAATATGTAGAAATATCGGAATCAATCCTACCGTAGTCTGAGTTAAGACATTATATTAACACTCGACTTACTTTGAAATGGGCGCAATGCATGAATTGATAACCAATGAAGGATTTTTATTCTAAGAATTTTGTTGAAATAGTTGAAACTTTTGGAGAAGAGTGTATAAAACAGTTTTTTTTTTTTTTTTTCTTTGACGAACTGAATGTCACACTTGAACTACGTATATTCCAAACTAATACTTCCATCCAATCAACTGTACAACGGTAGCACATGATGCTAGATTGCCCCTACAAAAGATCCAATGCCTGCGTCGGAGCCCTGTATCATTACGAAAATTTGATTAACAAAGACATAGAACGGGTTTTTCAGGATCCTCCAATTGATGCTGATGAGGAACGTATTAACGAAGGTGTGGAGCATCGACTTCCTGTTGTAATTTATGCATCATATATTAAGATACTTTTAATATATTTATGGATATTATTTATAAAAAAACATTTAATATATTTATATATTTTTCAATTTATATATATTATATAATAAAAATCTTATATATAATTAGAATATGTATGAAATTATAATAAAAATGTATTATCAGTAAGATTTCATAACATCGTATTATCTAAAAGTTATTTTTGGTCAGGCAAATATCTAAAGAGAATATAAATATTTAGATTAATATAATGTATAACTAAAATCATTCTCATTGGATCAAGAAAAAGATATTTGAGTTATATAAGTAAATGTTCAAAGTTAAGTAGGTACACTGATACAACCTGTTAATAGAGAACATCATATATTTAATGTTATTGGTCCCTCCTTTATATAAACGAGAGCAAATAATCCCTAGACTTGTAACCTTCATATATCTTATATATGAAATATTATACTTTAATGCCTTCAAAGGTAATTTTTATTTAGATTGTAATATCATTATTTGGCAAAACATGAAGTATATAGAGGATACTGATAAGTCAAGATAGAATTCATTATTTTTTTAGATTAGAAAGTTGATATCTAAAGCCACTTGGTTATGATAATAGGACTTATAAGCCCGTAGTTATGCAAGTTTTATTGAGTCTATTTTATCTTAAAAACTAAGTAAAACGATTAAACATTAAAGACATGACATGCAATGGTTTATTTGAGATATCTGATGAAAAGATTTAATTACATAATAATCAATTCATAGTAGTTTCTCATTCATAACATTTATATTATGTTAGATAACCAACAACTATTGCTAGATGATAACCTTAATATGTGTTTAAATAAACACTACCTTTGTGTATAAAAATCTAGAGGGTCACATACTATAACATGATAAAGGAATAAAATAATTAACTCGTAATTTCAGTGAATGTTGAAATAACGTCAATATTTTGAAAATAAACTAAATTGGTCTGAAATAGTAAATTGGAAGCAATTTGTATTAATATTTATCTTTCCCATATATAATATATTTTACTAGGCATGGAAAATTATTTAAGAGAGAATATATCCTTGGAAAATATAAGTAGGATAATAAAAATAATGTTAAATGCATATGAAAATGGAAGGAGTATGGTTTAATAGTAAACTCTTGTAGAAGCTTATGTTGATAAGGAATAATATAAAATAATTAAAGGATAAATAGAATTAAAATAACCAAAAGTGGTTTTAAGGAATACTAAGTGCTGCACATGGAGTTAAAAAGACATAACCATGAACTCCCATGGTTTTAAGTTGGAAAACAAAAATAGCCTACAATATGATACCATGGTTTTCTTGAAAACCATTTGACACAAGTTAAGTTTGTCCCCTATACCACCTACTCTATAAACACTAAATCCACACACTTTACACTCTTTACATATATTAAAAGCTTAGGAAAACTTGGGAGTAAAATCTAAAATTTTTGAAAAAATAAGGAAAATAATAAGAAAATTTATAAATTTAGTGCAAAAATCTAAGTACGTATGAAAACTAAGTTAAACGATAACCTAGAAATAAGCAACCACCACCACTTGATAGGAAAAGCAGCGTCTAGGTAAGCTAACAACCACTTGGTGTTGTAGAGTGGCCAAAGAACTTCGCATTGGTCAGTTCTAATTTTCACCCAATTTTCAATAATTTGTTAAATATAGTAAACTAACTTGGAAAATCTTGAAAGATTGTATTCCAAAGTTATTTTTAGTATACTTTTACACAAAAATGTCATTTTTTCAAAATATGTATGGCTCATATATTACTCTTAAGAAACAGGCTATTTTGAACATATTTTTTATCTAATTTTTAAAAGGGCAAACAATGTTGTTTCAAGTTGAAACTTTTTTTGTAGACTCTTCATAATATTTATTACTAAGCTATGTCAAAAGTTTCCCAAATTTTCTTAGTAGATTTTTGTTAATTTTGATATACCAAAAACTGCCAAATTTGAAAATTTAGGAAAATTAGTTAATTTTCAAGTACTTTTAATCAAATTTGATTTTCATTCATATTTTTACTACTAAAATAATATTTTACATGGATGCATGAGTTTTCAAATGAAAAAGTGGTCGAACATATGATTTATCCCATTTTCACAAGTTAAAAGTAGTGTTTTTGTAAAACTGAAATGGTGATATATTAAAAAACGAGCATACATGAGTTTTTGAAAAATTGTCCAAATCTAGAATTTAATCTTCGGATGGCTTTATTGCTAGTAATGTCCAAAACTTAGTGAGTCTTAATGGTTACATGGAGTCTTAATAAGTTTAGGCATCATTTGGCTATTTAGAAGCTTCTGTAGAAGGTTGCCTATAAAGTTCTTAATGTGACAGTTAGTAAAAGTTTTTGTAAAAGGTCTGTAGTGAGATACCAAATTAAGTAAACTAAAATGTATCTAAGTAAAAACTTGAGTAAAAGGTTCTTTAGTGAAACATAAAGTGAAAACTAAAAGTAATATATGAGTAGAAGCTTCCCTAACCATAAATCCTAGGACTAATCTTAAGTAAAAGGTTGAGTAGAAGGTACAAGTAATGAAGTTAATAAGGATCCTTCCCTAGTAGAAGGTTAAATAATAAGGATCTAAAGAAAAATGATCATGTAAAAGGATGTGTAAAAGTTAAGGACCTTAACAAAATAATCATATAAAAGGTTGTGTAGAAGGACTTAAGTATTAATGAAATGCTCTTGCCTAAAAAGCTAAGGTACGTACACTTAACTTACAAACATATTTAAGCTTTAATGAATCCTTTATGTATCTTAAATAAACAGCAAGTATAAATTTTACTCATAAGTTACTTGAATAACAAGAAGCCCAATTTTGACTCATAAGTTACTTGAATAACAAGAAGCCCGAAGATGTTACTAAAGGTAAAGGATGCTAGTACCAAGTAAGTGGGTATTGTATGTTTAAGAGTAGTCTTATGTCTACTCGTTAAGTTGCAAGTTATGTGGTTTATGTGATATATGCCTAATTGATTAAGCTTGATCCTGAATCTTGTAATGATGTTTCTGATAATGTGATGTCCTTAAACATTTAATGGATTGACTATGCTTGGTTTTGAATCTTAAGTAGGTTGCCAAGAATGTCTTGATTGAATGATATCTATTATGACTCATTCATACTATGGGAAACATTACCAAATAGTTCAACCTTAAAAGTGTTCACTTAAATGAACCCAACATAAGGTTAAAGATTAAGCAATAAGATTCTAAATGAGATTAAAGAAAATTAAATTCGTGGTTGATGTGAAGCTCAAACATTTTTCTTGACATGGTGTTTGACACATCATTAGTACATTCATGGCATGGCATGAAATGGGCATATAGGTCAGATATTTGAAAGGAAACTATTTTCTTGAAAAAGTACTCGATTTGAGAAAAAGCTCAGATCTCACAATTTTAAAAAGTTTGATTTTGAAGCATATGGGCTTACACACACTCGATGTTGTGATTATCACCAGTTTAGTAGTGTTGTTGCTCATTCATGACATAGGTTGGGATTCCGACTTCTAGGTAGCTCTTTATTGCTACTAGGTTCCTAGACATTTCATCTGGATGGCCGATTGAATTAACTAATTGGATGAAAAACATGGCTAGGAGATTGGATATCAAATCAATACCAATGCATTAGCTCACGTGCATGAGCATGGCATGCATTTTTATAGAGATCCCATGAGTGGCATAATATTGTTTGACTAAATATCCACTACTAATATGTTACAATAACTGGATATGTGTGTGCTTTATTGTGTGTGTTTTATCTACTCTCACTCAATTCGTAGTGAGTTGAGAGGATATATGTTATATCTATAGGTAAAGGTGAAGTAGAGGAAAGGCGCCACCATCATTAAGGAGGAAGATTTTGAGAGCACCTAAGTTAGAGTCAGCCGCTTTGAAGGACTTTTGTTTTTTATGATAGACTTAGATCGTTGTTATGTATAAATCATGTAAAAGATTTTGAAAGACTATGACAGATGGTTGTACAAAATTGTAAATATGTGAAGTATCATTTATAAGGCTAAACTCTATTAAAAACCCTCTGATTATGTAAGTAAGTTGTTGCATATATATATACCCTTATCCTTTAGTTGGTGTTGCATGTTATGCCTTAAACTCGAGGAGTCTTAACAGTTTCACCTTATAAATCAACCTACACTAGAAGCTATCCCCTTAGCTACTAACATAGGTATAGCCTACACAAGGCGAACAATAACTCAACTAGCTTTGAAGCGATCAGATAGGCATCTATAATATATAAGACCTATGGAATAACACTTTACAAAATGCATTTTTTTCATATCTATAGATAGATCAGTTCTTATACATAACATGATATACATCGAAAGTTCCATAGTTTTCAAAAGAAACTATACATCTCTACAAGAGAATTACATTATATATATAGACATAACAGTGAGCAAGTGAAGACTATAAAGCCTCTCAAGAAGTCCTTATAATCCTTCCACAAGAGAAAAACAAAAGTGTCATGAACTTCAATCCATTCATTAGACTTCATCACTTTACTCCCCAACCTGTCGAAACTAACATGTGGATAACTATATTAAGGCATCTTTTGGTATTACTTTATACCTATAAAACAATCCATTAAAATGTGAGCTCAACTAGCTTAGTAAAAAGGGACAAAGTCATAAGAATACATTAAAAAAATTGTTGTTCAATCATTAAGTAAATGCAAATGTAACAGACAAATGATGTAACATCTCACAATGTGTAACCGGTTCATCATTAAGTCAGAGTAATTCTATCTACTCTAACCTGGATTTTAAGGAGTTTCAATGTGATACTACTAGACTAGATCCGAGCTTGTACATTGAAGACACTACTCCTCCCTAGACAACATTTGAACCATGGTTACCAACCTTACCGCAAACCCCTTTCCTATCACTTAGTTTGACTAAGGGTGAGAAAAGAATCATTTTTGTTATCTTCATCAAAGTGTCGATATTTAGTCTGATAACTTAAACGTTATCCCAATTGGGTTATCATAAATGTCATGTTAGGTCTTAATCAATTCATAATTAGTCTGGATTATCAAGTGAGCAACCAAGTTTATACACTCAACACACATATATATACAAGCAGAAAATAGCACTCGGAGTTCAACTCCTAGTCTTTAATCAATATCACACACATATACATAGCATACGCACAAACAATCTAACTACAATCATAAACAAATACTCATACTTCCACCACAAAGCATTGATCCTAACTTACTTACACTTTCTAGTAGTTACTATTGACCGTGGCCCCTTTATTAAACTCCCTATTCGATAATCCTTTGAGCTATCCTCTGGCTCTGTTATCTATAGAAGTTTTAATAAAATCATCCTCTAATTAATTCTCTGCTTCCCCTATTTTCACTTTTTATTCATCATTTTTGCCTCTAACCTACTCTTTGAGCATTAATTTAGTGCAAAATTCATCCTCAAAATCTTGTGAGTTATCATCTACTCTTAACCAAAGTCCTGAATTTAGCTAATTTGCTAACTCTACTTTTAAGTCACAATTGTAAATTCAAGTTGAAATCAACAAGTAATACTCTAACTATCATTCTTTAGTTTCATTACTTCTTAATTCTTCATTCATTACATCACAATTCATCAATTGTTTTAAATTTAATAAAATAGTCAAATACCAACTTTACTATTTAATGCTAACTACTAACTTCTCATATCTTCTCACTGTATCAATCAATCCAATCACTCCAGAATAATATCGATGCTCCAAATATTATTCAAACTCAATATTTAGGTAAGATTATGCAAGAAAATATATTAATTGTTACTAAATGCACCATTTCAAACATCATTTTAGATAAAAATAAATAAAAATATGAAAACTAGTGTCACAAAAAAACTTTAACATAATAATTTAGTATTAACTTAGGATAGTTTGTAAAAAAAAAGTTGAGATAGAAATTATGTTATTTACCTAATTTATTTCAACTTTGAAAATTGTCCTATTTCTTCGATTTTTTAAGAACGTATATATTAGCTACTAAATTTATACAAATTGATATTTCTCCTATATTCTATACACAAAAATATGTAAGAATAATTTTTTTTATAATTTTCTAAGCATTTTTAGTATTCTTATAAAATTTTACAAAATTAGATAAGAATGGACACCTACTAGAAAATTCGCCTTTGACCACTAGTGGCTATTCTCTCCTTATTAGTAGTGTCAGGTAGTAGGTATAGCCTTTGATGGTGGTGGGGTTCAAGCTCCAACAATTCCTTAAACCGACGTATCTTCCTTTTATCAGATTACCCCATTTTTTGTTTAGTTTCCCAAATTTATTCCTTTGATCTCCAAATTCAATACTTAATTTTCCCAAAACCTAACTTACAGGAACTACAAGTTAGAGAGTGTTTTTGGAATTTTCCAAACTAGTTAAGTATAGAAAAGGATTTTTTTTTTCTCCCTCTTCAAGCTTAATCCTCTTAAATCTTACATGATCCTTGTTTCACCATGGTGCTACATCTATCATACATGATCTACATGCCCACAAAACTCAATTCCCATCTATTCCCAATATTTTTAATGATTTTTAGCGATTTTTTTATTAATTTTCTTAAGTTATTTTAGCCTAAATTGCATATATTTAGGTATTTTTATAAAATACAGTATATGTGCATACTTAAAAATTACGCACAACGTGTACGTATAAATTACATATGTTATTTTATATCCTATATAAATTTTATTATATATATAATTTATCTCTAAAAGTTTACCAACTAACGAAATATATTTTACTTGATTATAGTCAATAATACTTAATTAGTTAAATTGTACTATTTTAACTATTTCATTATTTTATTATATTTTTAATATCAAGGTCTACAGAGTCTCCTCATCTAATGTCTCGAGCTTATTTGTAATTTTTTAAGTTGATCGGGCTAGTTTTACTAATACCCTAAATTTACCTATTTGATTCTTATTTATCAAATATGAGACTTATATTTCCACCCCCATTGAGAAAAGTTCTATTCTCAAAACTTTATGTATCATTCAATCTAGTACAACATATAAATACTCCAACATTTAATTAATTATCACTAGTCAAAATAGAAAGAATTACTAACCTAATTTCTAAATAACCAGGGGTATCTCTTTTGCATCGCCGTCCTGAGTTCCCATATCAATTTTACTTGAGGGCTACTTCCCCAACAAACTTTTATGTATTCCACATCTCAGTTTCATAATCTTTGAACTCATGTATCAAGTATCTGTATAGGTTGCTCTTTTACTATATAATTCTTTTGTGGATCTACTAGCCATATTTCTACTACCATATCTACATTCTTCACAAATTTCCTTAACATAGATATGTTGAACACATTATGATATCCTGATAAAATTAGGGGTAAGGCAAGTCAGTATGCTACATTCCCAACTCTTTACAATACTTCAAAAGGTCCAATGTAACATAAAATTAGCTTTCCAATCGATCCATATTGCTTAAATCTTTGAAATGGACTTATTTTTACATACATATGGTCCCTAACTTGAAATTCCAATGGTCTTAGCTTCAAATCTACCCAACTCTTATAACAACCTTAAGTTGTTTTCATCCTTTGCTGAATAAGTTTTACCTTGCCATTAGTTTGTTGAATCAATTTAGGTCTTATTACTGCATGCTCCTCACTATGCTAGTATAATGGTGATCAGCACTTTCTTCTATACAATGCTTTGAATGGTGCCATTTGTATAACTATCTGATAATTGTTGTTATAAGCAAACTCTACTAGTGGCAAATATTGATCCCAATCTCCTCCAAAGTTTAATATACAGCTCTAAGCATAGCTTTTAGTATCTAAATCGTTCTCTCCAACCGACCATCCATTTGTAGATGATAGGCTATACTAAAGTGCAATTTTGTTCCCAAAGATTGATATGAACTCTTCCACAATTGTGATAAAAACCAACTATCGCTATTGGAAACGATATTCTCTAGTACACCATGTAATTGAAAAATTTCTCCTACATATAACTTAGCCAACTTCTCCATTAAATCGCTAGTTCGATAAGCTAAAAAGTGCATGCTTTTCATTAATCTATCAATAATTATCCAAATAGAATCATGTCTTGCCTTGGTTCTAGGAACTCTTACCACAAAATCCATTGTGATATTATCCCATTTGCCCTAAGATACTTTTAATGGTTGCAATAATCCACTAGGTCTTTGATGCTCAACTTTCACTTATTAACATGTAGTACGACCTACAACATATTGAATCACATCCTTTTTCATTCCCTTCCACCAGTACATGGTTTTCAAGTCTCTATACATCTTATTTCCTCTAAGTGTAAGGTATATCCAGTAACATATGCTTTGTCCATGATTTCTTGCTTTAGTTCTACATCATCAGGTACATAGACTCAACTTTTAAATCTTAGTAACATGTTTTCATCCGTATGAAAATTTGATATTTCCTTCGAGTTCAACTTTTCTTTCGTCGATTTTAAACTTAGATCTTGTTCTTATTGCATCTTAATTTTCTCTAATAAGGTTAGGTGAACAATTAAGTTCATCAATTACACCTCATCATCATGCTACCTAAACTTAATTCTCAATTTCTTAATTTCCCAAATCAAATCCTTTTAAGTGGTTAATAAGGACGTTACTTACTCACGATTTCTACAACTTAAAGCATTGACTACTACATTTGCTTCACCGAGGTGATAATTAATAGTCAAATCATAATACTTAATTAACTCCAACCATCACCTCTGTCTCAGATTCCATTCTTTCTGAGTAAAGAAATATTTCAAACTCTTGTGATTAGTATAAATCTCACAGTGTTGACCATACAAGTAATGTCTCCATATTTTTAAAGCAAACGCTACAATCACTAATTCTAAATCATATACTAGGTAATTTATATGCAATTACTTTATCATCCTGCATCAAAACACATCTTAATCCATTTCAAGAGGCATTGTAAACCCTACTTTTAGTGGGCCTAAGATTTGATTAAGAGTACCTTCCGAACATTCCTAAAGATCAACTAAAATAAAAACTTAAGTTATATTTAGAAACGAATTAAATTTTTATAATTCAAAAGTAAATTGTCGATAAAACCCGAGCTTGAAGAACTGCGAGCTCTAAAGCTACTTAAAACCCTAAACCTTAAAACCATTAAGGAATTTTAACCTTAAATAATTAATCGATAATTTAATTTGAATAATTTCATTCAACTTTAGAAAATTTCACAATTCTACAAAAATCAAATCATAAATCACAAAACAATGTAAGATAAAAATCCCAAAACAATTTTCTATAAGGCTATGCTCTTATCTTCATGCATAAACCTTACACATAAATAAGTAGATCAACCAATCACCTTAGATAACTTATCAATTGAGAGTTGGAATCATTTATCAATTGATAACTTATTAAAATCTAGTGATAAGACAATTTCCTTATCACCTCTTCATTTATACTACATATGGACAAATTTTCACAAGAATTCATAAGCTTAACTTTAATAAAGGTGACAAGACCACTCCATGACATAAAAAGACTTCCCATGGCAGATCTAAAAAGGGGAGAAAGTAGGGCCATGCATTTGTCATTCACCCATCAATCACTTTTCCTTACACATCACTATTCATCCCTTAATGCTTACATCATCAAGAGTTGCAATTGTTGACTTTTTGTAAGCTTCAAGACAACACTTCCAAGACATTTAAACACTCCTTCTCTCTCCATTTCCAACTGGCCACATTTCCACCATTTCTCTCCCTTTCAATTTCACTTTCACTTCATCTTTCTCTCTTTTGAAACAAACATAAAAAGGGGAAACAACTTTACCCCACAAAATCCATTTTTCTTCTATTTTGAAGCTTCACTCACGGCATTTTTTTCTCTTGTTCTTGTGTAATTTTCTTTCACCATCTAAGGCCTTTTAAGACCATTAGAACCTTCCATAAACCCCATTCCAAAAGAGCAAAAGATTCGGGTTTCAAAAGGTGGCTAAAAGGAAGAGGCAAAGTTAAAGGCTTAAGTGGAACTTTAATGCACAACCACCAAACTTTGCATTAAGGACGAGTAAGTGTTTCTTGTGATATGTAGATTAGTATTTATGTTAGGAGACTTGGATTTCTTGAAGATATGAGTAAGGTTTGAGTTGTTATAGCACCAAAAATCGTTTTAAGAAACAAACCCTAAAACCCTTACATGAAGTTGAAATATGAGCATGTAAGGTTGGTGTTTTGTATGGACATTTGTTTAATGCTTTGAATGGAAGATTTTAAGTTAAGAAAATCTTGAAATGAGAACTTTAATGGAGGATAAGCATGCTGGACGTGAGGGTTCCATAGTCATTTGGATGTTGATTTTGTTTCCATTAAGTTAAACATGCTCAAATATAGACTTAAGTTAAGGAAAAATCCATCACATAAAGTTTTATGAAGAAATCAACTTTGTATGACATGAGCTATGATATGGGAGTTGTATTAAGTATAAGATCTTTTATTTCTTTACGTGGAACATGAGTTAAAGAATCATTTGATGGAAGGAAACTTAAGTTAAGATTTGTACACAAGTAGTTAAGTGCATAATCTACCACCTAAACTTAAGGAAATGATGAAACAAGTTGAAAAACCAAGTAAGGACCCCTTAGGACCAATATGAACAGATCTGGAACGTAGGAAAATGAGGCTTAAAAATATGATAAACGTGAAAGAACAAAGTGAAAATATTAACTAAAGCAAGTATAGTAAGCATATAAAGCCTAAAACTCAAAACCGAGCTTAAAACTCTCAAAACAAGCCTAGAACTCTAAGATAGGTCTTCAATAAAAATCTGACCAGCAACTTAAAGTACCAAGAGAAGTTGTTTTGAAGCCCATAAGAAATCCACCTAAGGCCCTATAAGCCCACCAAAATCATTAACTTTAGTTTGAACCAAAAACAAGCCCATTTGACAACTTAAGCCCACTAAAAGGCCCAAGAAGTGGTTGTTAGCCTTAGGAATATAAATCAAAGTTATAAATCTGATCTCAAGGAGTATTTTAAGCTTAGGATAAAATCTAAAGATCAAGCCCAAGGAATTTCTTAAGTTATCAAAAAGCCCATTTACCAAACAAGGCCCAAAAACACTCCAACACATGAGGAACGCTACTGTTCTGACCCATGGACAGAATTGTATACCTCATTTCAAAAATCTAACCTTACCACGTTAAAGTACACTCGAAAACGATAAAGATTGACTATAAGATCATAAAAATCGGATTTAAAACGAAAAAGTTACAAGCGATTGAACTTTGAGTAAAAACCGGGAAAAATTTCGAAAACTAGTCAAAGATATAACTTAAGGAAAATTTACTTATTTTCTTAAGTTTGTTTCAATTCCTTATAAAAATTATTTCAATGATCAGGGGACACCGTTTACGGAGACGACTTGCCTCCGAATTATTTTGACTGACCCACATGGTAGAGTGAGTAAATTCCCGATGACTCTTTACTTGATTGTGCTTGTAGAAATAGATGCACCTAAACTTATATATATGAATTTGGATGCTTGTGAGATATGGGAGATGCATGTGTATGAATTTGTGGATGAATGTGATGACTTGTTAAGTATATTTAATAAAGGGAATTGCTTGCATCATATATATACATATGAATTGTCTGGAATGAAATTGTCTGATTACCCTGAAAATTGAGTTAATCACTTATGCGATTAAGAAATCAAAATGAATCATGCATACCCCATATTGCATACGGATAACACCGACTGCTGCTTCATGCAGAAGATGGGAAGGGACTCACAGGAATACGAGTTTCCTGCAGGATTGGGCACTAGCTACGCCAGCATATATATTGAGTCTCTGTCTTAAGCTGATGGGCTTACTAGGCGCCGGAAGACGCCAACCGTCGGCGAGGAGCCGAGTCTTGTGGCTTCTGCTTAGGGCGTGTGTTTGTGGACTATGGGGGCCACCATACCGCAAGACTTGGGATTTTAAAAGATATGATTTGATTTTGGTAAAGGAAGTATATATATATATATATGTAGAGTTTTGTTTTGGTATGAGCACGATAGTGCAAATGAAATAAAACTCAAGGTCTAGAACCCAGATTTTGGTTTGGGTCGGTTAATTATCTCCAAACTCCGACTTCAAGGGGCGTAATTCTGAGTCGTATGCGGTTCCTAGGTCACTGCATGCATTGTTTGGCATATTGGTTGTTCGGCATATTGGTTGTTCATGCATTCATATGATTGTGCATATAATAAATTTCTGCTATGTGGTACTGACGAGGGCATTTATCTCACTAAGCGTTAGCTTACATCCCTATAGATTTTTGTTGATGCAGGAGAACCTCTTCATCAATCCGAGCCGAGGCATGCTCGTGGTAAGTCTCGTGTAGAGATGGGTTGGAGCGATCAGAGAGCGAAGAGGACATTTTGTAATAGATTATAGATAGTTAGATACTTTTATGTTTTTGTGCATAACTTAGATTTTATGCAGTTCCGTTATGAACTGCATTTCTTTTTAATATTATTTTGGTGTGGGTCTCACGAGCCCATACAATTAGTTAAATTATAATATAGAAGAAATTTTAGTTAAATTGCTCTATATTACTAGTCTATGGGCCTAGTGGTAACGTAGAGTGGAAGGAGCCTTGTGTGTCGTATGAAAGGCCTATGATCAGCGAGGGGGTTGATAATAGACCTTTATACGGTACACGGCGACCTATCACGACAACGATACTGTTGGGTCGTTATAGGCATCATTATAAACGTAATAAGACTTACTTCGATCAAGTAAGGTAAGTATTAAAGCTATGATCAAATAATCTTTTAACTCTTGGAAACTTTGCTCACATTTCTTAGTCAATTCATACTTAATATCTTTCTAAGTCAACCGAGTTAAAGGTTGTGCTATCTTTGAAAAATCCTTGATAAACCTTCATAATATCCTACCATTCCTAGAAAACTTTTTATTTTCGTAACTGTAGTAAGTTGTTTCCAATCATCTTTAACCTTAACCTTTTTTATGGATCTACTAAAATTCCTTCACTAGATATAATATGACTCAAGAATGCTATCTTCTCTAACCAGAAATCACATTTGCTCAATTTTCCATATAACCTATTGTCTCTCAACTATTATAATGCTAGCCTCAAACGATTAGCATGCTCTCTTTTTATCTTTGAATAAATCAAGATATCATCAAGAAACATCACAACAAATTTATCTAAATAATGCTGATAAATTCGATTCATTAAGTCTATGAAAACTGCAGGTGCATTTGTCAATCCAAATGGCATTACCACAAACTCATAATGTCGATACTGTATACTGAACGTTGCTTTAGGTATATCTTCCAATTTAATCCTTAGTTGATGGGATCCTAATTTAAAGTCAATCCTTGAGAATATCGTAGCTTCATGTAACTGATTGAACAAATAATCACTTCTTGGTAATGGGTACTTATTCTTAATTGTCACTTTGTTGAGTTCTTTATAATTGATACACAGTCTCATTGTTCCATTCTTTTTCTTCACAAACAACACAAAGGCTCCCCAAGGTGACACACTTGGTCTAATAAATCCTTTATCCAAAGTTCTTGTATCTATTTCTTTAATTTCTATAATTCCATTGATGACATTCTACATAAAGCTTTGGATATAGGCTCAATTCTAAGGACTAACTTAATAGTGAAATTCAATTCCTTGTATGGTGCTAAGCAAGGCATATTATTTGGAAATACATGAGGAAATTTACAAATTATTGGTATCTTTGACACTTGGCTTTTCCTTCTTTCCTTCTAAGGCTAATACCAAACAATACTGCAAGTCTCTATTATCTATTTTCTCTTCCTCAATTACTTCAATCACTAATAATTTCACACCACAACTTTCAATCTTACTAGTATATACAATATTTCCATCATCTAGTATTACTGCCTTACTTCGACAATCCACTTTTGCCTTATGCCTCAACAACTAATCAATTCCCACAATAACATCATAACCACTTATAGGTAACACTATCAATTTAATTGAAAATTCCTTTTCTAAATCATCACTCGTCCTTCATTTACTACTTTTTGAGTGGATATATGCTCTCTTATAAGGATTCTTATTCTATACATAACTTTCATTTCAACTACTTTAATTCCAAGATTCAACACAAACTCCTAACTAATAAATGAATGAGAAGCTTTCATATTAATCAATGCATATGCAACTCATCCATTTGTGTTCACACGACCTGTTATACTATTATCATAGTTACTAACAGGTTTTAAAACTTATTACAATCCTACTAACTACTATATTACTTAACACATATGGTTATCTCATTAAGCATATATTATGTTATAACTATTAATTAGTAGTTAATGTTAATGTACGTACCTATTACTATACCTGGTTCACCTCCATCTATACCATCATCATCATCATTATCCAAACCTTCATAGAAATATTCCTCCATCATCTCATCAAACTCCTCGGTATCCTCATCCATACTTTCCAATACAAGCATACATGCAAGTACCATTACAATATCCATTCTCATTCTTAGCTTAGGTCTAAACTGCATACAATATTTAGAAAAGTGTCCAGTTTGTCCACAACAATAACATTTTACATTTTTCATTTTTGGGTACTCTTTAGATATATGGTTTTTATTTCAACATAGATAACATTTTCCCTTTAATTGCGCACACTAGTAAGGATAGTATTGCTCTCCTCATTTCCAACATTTGATATTTCCATTTTTATCATAGAAACTAAAACCTTTGTCCAATTGTGTTGCTTCACCACTCATTGTAGCTAACCTCTTTCCTTTTTTATTTAAATTGCTACTTCCAACATGAGAGAAAGATCTCTTAAAAAGTAGGCCTAAATCAATTAATCCTATTAAACTTCTTGCTCCACTCTGACTACATTAGTATCTAATTATTTTCAAGCAGACACACCTTATTTTACCACCTCATTATAAGTTTTAAATCCATAATCCTTAAGCTTACACCTTATCGTAGGGTTAAATCTTCTAAGAAATAGATCTTTCTTAAGGTCTAGGTTATCTTAATAGGATTACGATGCATATTGAATCAACCGATTAGACTCTGTTTCATATTGTGCCATATTTATAGCACCCTTTTTCAATCCCATTAAATCCTTAGTCATTTGATTTTTAACACTCATGGGAAAATATTCATTCTTAAGCTCTTCTTAGAATATTTTCCATATAAGTGGTCTTGGCAAAATCTATGCTTTTGAGTCCTACCATATTCGTGCTCTAGACTTCAATAAGAAAGTTCCATATGAAAGTTTTGCACTTTTAGTACTCAAAAAGCTTCAAAACTTTACTCGATTTGAGCCAACCAATCATCAACTACAGCTAGATTTCCCATCTCTCCTTTAAAATACCCATTAGCTTTGATAAACTCTGTAAGCTTACCAACTTCTAGTGGTTGTTGTTTCTATAGCTCCACTTCAGGTTACCTTCATCCTATAGCTTTTCCATTGACTATAAGATGCTAAATTAAAGCTCCTTGTTATTGGATCATAGTATGTATATTCATCATCATCTGTCCAATTAAGCAGGATCCAACATATTTGAAAGAGGTGGAGGTAATGGTAAACCGTTCCTTAGTTGATCCTGTGGTGCAGGTGGAACTAGAGGTAGTTCTCTATTTTCAGTTTGTCCATTTCTATTCTTGTTTCTTTCTTCAACCATGTTACTTAATTATTATAATAATTCACTTAAACCCGCACTCAAAATCTATTTACTTATTGGTTAGTATAGTTGTCCAAAACCTCTACACAATCCTCCAGTGCATATTTCTTACTCATCTTTTCATCATAAACTTCCAACTATACTTCTTTTGGTGATTATTCATTTTCACCAAGTTGCCTAAGTTAAGCATGCCCTATATATACATAACAATATAAACAAAATTCCTTATAGCATCCAAGTTTTGGTTCAATAAAAAGTAACATTGATTTAATAACTGTAAATTCAGTATCTCTTGTATATATTTACATTCTAGTACTGCACCTATAATCTTTGAAACATATGATGATACTAAAGAATCACGTATAGCAAATTAACTATATACTCACTTCATCACCAACTTTCATGGTACAACTTTACAACTCAAAAAAACACATCAAAGCTTAAGCTTTACATTAGGATACTTACATTAAACTAAAATTTTTACATTGCAAATTACATATAAACATAACTGTACAAAAAAAATTTACATCAAGATCCCCTAATACATGAGTTCTATATGCATCATTCTTGCCTCGAGTACAAAAGTATATTTACAATTTCAAAATACTATTTACATCAAAAAGAGGCCAAAATAGTTAAATAACCAAATACATAATATAAGCTATAAGATCCAAAAGTTCCAAAAGTAGTCAACTCATATTCGCTCCATCCATTAAATTTGTTCGATGCTACAACATTTTCCATAGAAAACTAGCTTTTATCACCATTTAAATCCACATTATCTTTTCTTATTTCTAAATTAGAACTTACTACTATATACTCAGGTGTCTCAAAAATATATATAACTTTTTGTACTTCCTCATTATCCTCATTTGCCAACTCATGTTCTCCGTTTTAAATCTTGTCCCTCATTAACCTCTACTTGCATTCTGATATGATTCCTAAAATTAGCTACTGCCTCAATTTCAATTTCCTCCTCAATCTCATTTTTAGCTTCTACTTAAGCTATTGCTGTCTCTAAGTTATACTCAGAATCTTCCTTACAATCCTCTTTCCCAAAATTTTCACCTACATTTTCTTGTTGAATTGGAACTAGACCCTCTAGAGGTTCTATAGATGGTTTAGGCACATGTGATTATAAGGATACTTCAATTTCTACATTCCCAATCAATAGAAATCTTAGAAACCAATCTATAATTCCAAGTAGATAGTCTCTAGGTATATGGAGAGTTTCTATAGGTGTTTGATCATAATTAGGTGGATAATTATTATCAAGTTCCATTATATTAGGAAAATATAACACCAGAACCATCATTGATAAAATCCTCTTATCATGCATATACTTTTTCTCAAAAGTTGCAACTGTAGTGTACTCATTATACAATATTGACCTAATTCATCCTCCATAATCTTGTAGACATCTTTCATACTATAAGACAATCCCTTCTTATAAGTGATTATAATTTCATCTATCATATAAAAGATCATCCAATAAGCTAATTGTAATAACAACTTTTGCAACTAAACTCGATAGTCAATAAGGGATAAATCTCCTTCCTAACCAAAGTGTAACCAAGCCTAAAAATGCTTATATTTATGAATCTGAAAGTAAATATAACACAATACAAGTTAGATTAGTATTATCCTTTATTTGTTTTCATTTTATGTCATTTAAGTTCTAATATATAGATAACTTAGATATATACTTATAAATCTAAATCTTTTATGCCCACTTTCTATCCCTACTCTCAGTGTTCTTAATGTCTAGTTCATTCTAAATAGACACTTCAATTCCTGGTTTTCTATGAACCATGCTTTGATACCACCAAGAAACTATTACGCCCCAAACTCAAGGAATCATACCAGTCTTATCGTGTAAACCAACTTAGACTAGAAGCTATCACCTTAGTGGCTAACATAGGTATAGTTAATACAAGGCGAATGACGACTCAACCAACTTTGAAGCGGTCAAATAGGCACCTATAATATATAAGACCTGTGGAATAACACTTTACAAAATGCATTTTTGTCATATTTGTAGATAAATCAATTCTTATAGATAACCTTATATACATCGAAAATTTCTTAGTTTTCAAAAGAAACTATACAACTCCATAAGAGAATTACATCACATATATAAACATAACAACAAGCTAGCGAAGACTATAAGATAATATGGACCATGACCAAGAACAGATAAGGTCGGCCATGGGGGTAGGTCCGATCCTACCGAAGGAATGAAAAAATAGAGTGGGTTTAGTGAGGGTTTTAACGAATCCATGAGCTACTTAGCCGGATATGATGCACCAGTTAGATTCTATACGGACCTAAGACTCATTGGATGTGATACATCGATTCAAGTGATAGGGTTACCCGCTATAATCCTTGTTAAAGGGATTGATAAGAGCTGGTAAGGGAAAGACCTTTTTGAGAGAAAAAACTCAAAAGGGGTTTTTCATTAATCTTTTGTGTGTCTCCTAGTATTGTTACAAATGTTGCTATTTATAGTACGCCCTAAACCCTAGTAGCCAAACTGTAAATAATGTACAAGGCCATAAACCCTAAAGAATTTGGCCCATAAATAAAATAAAGACAAATATGTACAAAAATATAAAACTGTACGTTTTATAGAGAGAAGTCGGTATGTGGTCATTTGACATGTTATAGAAGTAGTCTCATAGTGCTTGGCTAAGACACCAGAGAGGTTGGCCTATAATAGTTGAGTTCTAAAGTTAGTCTACAACAGTTTCTTAGGGTTGTACCGAGTGGATCCAACCCTCAGTAACGTAATCTCTCGGCCTATCGACAAACATGATGCCGAGTAAGTAATTAGTCAAGCATGGGTAAGGATCGGTTATTATCTCGACCTTTTGCTTCTCGGCACTCTATCTATGAGAAATGGGTCACTTGACTCGGCAGGTAGAAGGTGTTGGCAAGTAGGTAAGCTTAGCTTTAGTAGTTGGGTTAGGTCGGTACCTCAAAGCCTATCATAAGGCCTCTCAAAAAGACCTTATAATCTTCCTACAAAAGAAAAACAAAAGTGTTATGAACTTCGATCCATTTATTAGACTTTATCACTTTACTCCCTAACTAGTTGGAACTAACCTATAAATAACTATATTGAGACATCTTCTGGTACTACTCTATACCTATAAAACAATATATTACGATGTGAGCTTAACTAGCTCATTAAGAAGGGATGGAGTCATAAGAATACATTATGAACATAGTTGTTTAATCATTAATTAAATGCAAATGCAACAAACAAATGATATAGCATCTCACAATGTTTAATCGTCGTTATTAAGTTAGAGTAATTCCATCCACTCGAACTTAGATTTTGAGGATTTTCAACGCGATACTATTCAACTAAATCCGGGCTTATGCAATGGAGACACTTTACATCCTTAGATAACATTTGAACTACGGTACCTAACCTTATCGCAACCCTCTTTTGTAAACCCTGTGAATTTAGTTATTTAAGTGTAGAATCAAATGCCTAAACTGTAGATGATCTCTTGAAGTCAATAGAGCCAGTGAGATTTAAAACCGATTAAAATCTCAATTCAAAACCTAAAATAAATATGAAAAACCTTAAATTATCAATTGAACCTCTAATCATAGATGAAGATCCTAAAACCCCAAGTATATATAACTGCAAAAGTCAACCTCGAACCTCATCAAAACCCTAAGATAACAATCGAAGACTTAATCGCGAATGAATATATTAGACCCTAAATGTATAAAAACACTAGAGATTGTACTCGGAAGTAATAAAAAACCCTAAAACTATTACTTTAAGGATATAAAAGCATTAATCCCCCATAATTTACCCTAAAACCCTAAGTGATAATATATTCTCTATATTTTGCCATTTCATTAGTAAACAGCTAAAGATAACTTTTAATCATGCATAAATATTTAGAATACTTAAGTGATCCCTTAGAAACTAAGATATTATATTCTAGATCACATTCATCTTCTAAGTATATAAATACCTAAAGTAAGATCTCATCATCTATTTTTACTAATCAATTCACCAAATACCTCATTTCCTTAATTTTTCCCTTAATTTTCCTTCATTACTACATTATGTATGGGAAGTTGACCAAATCAACACATGTTGACCAAAGTCAAAAGGTTGACTAAGCTAACACATGTTGACTAAAGTTAACATTTAGAAAAGTCAACAAAAATGTCCCTTTCATTTGAAAAAAATATTTTCCTTCTCATGATTTCTTTTCTTTTCTTTTCTTTTAGCTTTTCCTTCTTCTTTTTTTCCCTTAATTGCCGTCCACTACTTCCTCCTTCTAGACCCCACTTTTCTTCACTTTTTTAAACACAAACAAAAACAAAGCAAAGTCCTTTTCTTCTTCCCCTTTCCAACCGTATCTTCCCTTTCCCTTTCCCTTTCACTCTTCTTTCCTTTTCAACTTTTCAACCATTTCATCCATAATCAAGGGCAACTTAAGGTATGCAATTATGTTCTTATGTCTTACTTCATCCTCTTTACTAGTTAGAAGGAGAAAAGGTTAGGTTATGTGTTATGTATGTATATATATGTTGATTTAGGCTTAAAGTTTCAATCTTTACATATGAAAGTGTAAAATTCTTTAAGCAATGGAAGAAGATGTATGTGTACATGTCTTTGAGTATGTGTATATAAGGGTATGCTAGAGATATACATGTATAAATACCTTTGTACATAAGTATTCATTATGTACATAACCTAAATTAAGACATCTACTAACTATACGTACATATACCATATTAAATATATCCTTAAAATACAAAAAAGATGAAATTTGAGAAGCTTTCTTAAGGGGCTAGATAAGGCATACGAAAATATGTATAAAAATATGTATGCCACCGTATGTGTATATGGGTATATATATCAGTATATATATAAGTACATAAGTATACATATTAGTATGTTATAAGTGTATGTAGGTATATAACATATGTATGAGTACATGAGGATATACATACATAAGGATATGTATATATATATATATATATATATATTTATATGTAATGAATGATTACATAAGCTATGACATAAGCAAATGATGACATAAGTAATGACACAAGCGATTGATGACCTAAGTGATGACATAAGCATAAGCTTGTAAAATAATAAATTATAAGATTACATAAGAAGATAACCTATATATGTATACATATACTTAGGAGTTGAAGATCCTTTAAACCTTAATACACTTCTTAGATTGAATTAAACTTAATCAAGTATGTGAATTAGTAACACTAAGGTAAAATTTCCTAAGTGTAAGAATTAAATAGCTAATTCAATTATTAAGTCCTAAACTAGGATATAAACATAAGCAATAAGAATAATTAAACTTCAATAAGATAAAATTTCAATAAATTTAGCCCATATCGTAAAACACAGGTCTTAACGTCCAAAACGGACATCATCGTATAAACGTACGTTCGAAAACAATAAAAAACGACTATAAGTTCTCAAATATCGGAATTAGAATGAAAAAGTTACAAAATACATAAAGAAAGTCTCATAACATACAAATATAAGAAAATGGTTACTATTAACCCCATTGAGTATGATAAACCCTATATACATTATACTTAGGTTATATTGGGAGGAAACTAGATAAACTACAATAGACTTTTAGTTAACTAAGGAGTCTGACTTCTTAGAATACTTATAAGTTTTACTATTTTGATTTAGGCGTTCAATATTAAGTTTTGGAAACCCAAAGGCTTGGAGAATGAGCAATAATCCAGGTAAGGGAGTTCTAATGACCTGCTACTTGCTTGTGTGTGTTACTTGTATGATGTTTTGCTGCTTACTGTTGCTTGTACGTTTAAATGACTGTTCTGCTTGTATGCCATCATCTATGTGATCACTTTTTTTTTTAAATTGATAAATATAAATATCTGATCCAAATAACCAGTTCTATTCGTCGCATGTCTATGACCCAGTAAATGTATGGATGGAGAGTGCTAGCTTTATAAGATGTTGAAAAGGGTATTTTTGGAAAAAGTTTTTCCTAATCTTAAATGTATTTTGTACGATTATGATAAGGGTCGCAGTGCTAGAAATGATATTTTATCGTTAAAGCAAAGCTAGCATGGGTTCTCCACTTGATAGCAAGAGGACTTGCAAGTTTGTGCTCGAGGGGCTTTGGAGGGTGGATAGTCCTAGTTTAGAATCCCCCTATTTGGATTGAAACTTTTTTCTCAACTAGGGTAATAGTCGAGTGTTGCCTAGAGGGGTGGTGCCCCTAGGTAGCCTCATGCGGGTAAGCTGAAGTGCCTTGTGTGGGTAAGTACATAGGATAATCGAAGTGTAGACGATGTAATTCTATACCTTCCATAGTTCCGGACTCCTATGGATGTGTTGCTTGCATTCATTGTACTTACATTCATGTTGTATGTAGATAACTTGCCTACATATGTGATAATAATGTGTGAAAACTTGCTTAATCGATAGTGGTGAGGAACAAACTTATTAAGCTATTATATGCTCACTCCCTCATAGTTTCTCTTATAGGTTTACTTATATTGGGATTGGGATAAGTCTCAAGTGTTGAGTGCGAGATGAGGACATGTATACTAGTATTAGAAGTAGCTGAGTATTCTTTAGATGATATATAAACATCTTTTGTAGAAAATATTTATATGTTAGAACTTACTATAATTTAATTTTTCTTGTATATATATATATATTTTATATAATGTTAGTATGCCCTGTCTTATTATTTGGTAGGGAATACCGATTCTCTGCGATTCTGAGGAACTATGGGATATTAGACACCCATAATTATTTATATTTGTATTTTATAGTAAATTAATTACTTAAAAATCGGTAACCTTAGTGATTAATCATTTAGAGTTATGCAATCTCTAACTTGCAAGGTAGTTTTCATATCATAGGTGCACATATGTTATGAAAGTTTTAGATAATCCTACTAGGCCCCCTATAGGGTCCTGACATCTTTCCTATCACTTAGTTCAATTAAGGGTAGAAAAAGGACCATTTATGCTATCTTCATCAAAGTATTGGTATTTAGTCCTTTAGTCAATTCATGATTAGTCCAGATTATCAGGTGAGCAACTAACTTCACACAATGCACATATGCACGAACATGTGTACATACATACATACACATGTACATACGCATGCATACACACGTACATACGCATGCATACACACACGTACACATGTGCACGCGCATACACATACACATACTCACACAATTTAACTCCTAATCTTCAATCAATATCACAAACACATACATAGTACATGCACAAACAATTTAACTATAACCACAAATAAGTACTCATACTTCTTTAAGTATCTTAATATGATAGTTCAACATGCCACAAAGTATCAATCCTAACTTACCTATAAATTTTAGCAATTACTCTTAACTATGGCCTCCTTGATCCTCAATTAACCCTAAAAGTACACAATATGTTAGTTTTCAAGCCTTAATTTCTTAGTCATTAGTTTGTTTGATATGCTTTTGGATGTTTAGTTATAAATTTCATAAGTTATTTTCTCTTCAACATCATGATTTCTTGACCAATTATTGATTTTTACAAATTACCTCAATCAGTCAAATCCTCTAAGCTATCATCTAAGTGGATTTGTAATGGTTTTCTTTAGTCTAAATCCTTTAACCTTTGCTTTGAGTAGTATTTTTTATTCCAAAAATCCTCTAAGTTTCTCTCTGAGCTATACTAGGGTTATTTATTATATTGATTTTATCCTCTGAGACATCCTCTAAACTTTTCTAAGTTAAACTCCTTATTTGACAATCCTTTAAGCTATCCTCTAACTCTATTATCTATAGAAGTTTTGATAAAATCATCTTCTAACTAATCCTCCACTTCCCTTGTTTTTACCTTTTACTCATCATTTTTGCCTGTCGCCTACTCTCTAAGCATCAATTTAGTGCAAAATTCATCTTCAAAATCCTCTAAGTTAGCATCTATTGTCAACCAAAGTCCTAAATTTAGCTAATTTACTAACTTTCCTCTTAAGTGACAATTGTAGATTCAAGTTGAAATCATCAAATAACACTCTAACCAACCATCCTCGGTTTCATTACTTCTTAATTCTTTATTCATTATATCACAATTCATCAATTGTTTCAAATTTAATAAAATACTCAAATACCAACTTCACTATTTAAGGCCAACTCCTAACTTCCCATAACTTCTTACTATATCAACCAATCCAATCACTCCAGAATAATATCCATGCTCCAAATATGATTTAAAATTAGTATCTAAGTAAGATTATGCAAGAAAATATATTAATTGTTACTAAATATGCCATTTTAATCATCATTTTAGGCTTAAAAATCAAATAAAAATATGAAAACTAGTATCATGAAGAACTTTGACATAGCAATTTAGTATTAACTTAGGATAATTTGTAAAAAAAAAAAAGTTAAGATACAAACTACTTCGTTTAGCTAATTTATTTCAACTTTGAAATCATTTGATTTCTTTGATTTATTAAGGACATATATATTAGCTATTAAATTTATACAAATTGATATTTTTCCTAGATTTTATTAAAAAAAATGTAAGAATAGAATTTTTCATAATTTTTTATGCATTTTTAGTACTTTTATAAAATTTTACAAAATTAGACAAGAATGGACGCCTACTAGAAAATTGGGTTCCGGCCACTAATGGCTACTCCCTTCTTATCGATAGTGTTAGGCAGTAGGTATGGCCTCTGTTGATGATAGGGATCAAGCTTTAGCAATTCCTTAAACCGATTATCCTCCTTTGATAAGATTACCCTCAGTTTGTGTTTAAGTTCTCTAATTTATTCCTTTGATCTCCAAATTCAACACTTCATTTTCCCAAACCCTAACTTACAAGAACTACAAGTTGAAGAGTGTTTTCAAAATTTTCCAAACTAGTTAAGTATAGAAATGGATTTTTTTTTTCTCTGTCTTCAAGCTTAATCCTCTTTAATCTTACATGATCTTTGTTTCGCCATGGTGCCACACCTATCATCCATGATCCATACGTCCATAAAACCCAATTACCAACTATTCCCAATTTTTTTAATGATTTTTTAATTAATTTCCTTAAGTATTTTTAACCTAAAATGCATATATTAAGGTATTTTTACTAAAAATGATATATTTACATACTTAGAAATTACACACGATGTATACATATATATTATATATGTTATTTTATGTCTTATATAAATTTTATTACATATATAATTTATCTCTAAAAGTTTATGAACTAAAGAAACCTATTTTATGCTATTACGATGAATAATACTTAATATAGTTAAAATATACTATTTTAGATATATTATTATTATTTTATTATATTTTAATATCCAGGTCCATAGGGTCTCTTTATCTAATGTCTCAAGCCTATTTGTAATTTTCTAGGTTAATTGGGTTAGTTTCACTAAATACCCTAAATTTACTTATCCAATTCCTATTTATTGAGTACGAGGCTCACATTGGATTTAAGGCTAATCTAAGATGAGACAATTCTATAGCAAATTCTGAGTAAGTTAGGACTTTTGAAGCAGCTAAAGAATCTATTTGGAAAAGAGATTGTATCTCCAAGTTTGGAGTGATTCTAAGCATTGTAAATCTTGTTATGTTGTATTATGACAACAATGCAGCTATAGCTCAGGCAAAAGGACTAAGTTCTCACTAGAGGTCCAAATACGTGCTCCGAGAGTTTCATATCCTTAGAAAGATAGTTTTAATGGGTAATGCATTGGTTTGTAGAGCAGCAACAAATGAAAATGTTGCTGATCCACTCACGAAGGTTTGACTTTAGTGAAAACATGAGACCCATGTGAGGAGCTTAGGAACTAAAGTCTGTAGTTCTTGGCAATAATGTAAGTGTGAATGTTGTAATTTGTACATAATGTGCTAAGACATTTTTTATATATTTATGAATATTATTTATAAAAAGTAAGTATTTATTGTATTTATATACTTTTCTACTTGTATGTATTTTACAATATAATCCCATAAATAATTAGAGTATGTATGAAACTATAACGAATGTGTATTATTGGTGAGATTCTATGACATCATATTATCTAAAAGTTGTCAGAATAAATATCTAAAAAGGACATACATATTAAGACTAATACGTTATATAACTAAAGTCATTCTCGGTAAACTAAGGAAAAGAAATCTAAGTTATACAAGTGAGTAGCCAAAGTTAAGTGGGTATACTAGACACGACCAGCCAATAAAGGATACCATATGTTTAATGTCATTGGTCGCTCCTCTATATAAACGAATATAAATAATCCCTAGACTTGAGACTTTTATATATTCTATATATGAAATGTTATGTTTTGATACCATTAAATGCATTTTTTATTAGATAGTAAATGTAAGCCTTAAAGATAAGCTAAGTGACCGTAGGATCGAACTTAATACACAAAGTTTAGGGTGATCAATTTAAGGATCTAATTAAACCTAGATTATAAACTATAGTTAAAAATATTAGTAAAAATGACCCCGTAAACTTAAATTTAAGAAAATAAGTAATAAAATAAAAGACTATAAAGTTTTTAAATTTTAAGTATATTACTTGTTAATTATCGAAAAGGCGAAAAGTGCAATCTAATAACTAATAAATTACTAGAGATAGATTATATATATACTAAAAATCATAGAATAACCTAAATAATAATTAGGAATGTTTACTTGTACACTATAAGTATTTACGTGTAGATAAAAATACGCGAAATTACTTAAATTGCCGGAAATTAGCTAGAAACTTATTAAATAATTAAAGAAAATTATAAAATAATTAAGGAAAAATAAAAAAAAAATCAGAGGAATAGGGAATGATCTAGATTTGGTTGTGGTAGGTTAGGAATTAAAGAAGAAAAATTAATCAATCAAAAACAAGCAATACAAAAGGAAAATTTGGAAGAGATTTGAGCATTGTCTTGTCTAATTAATGCATGATAACTACTACAAGGCTCTATAAATAACAAGAAAAATTACAAAGCTCATTTGGGTAGTTAGAAGTTTGCAAAAATTGAGAGCACCGAAATTTAGAGAAAAAAATTAGGGTTTTAGAAATTTTCCCCAAATTTGTGTAAAGGGAGCAAGAAGGCCGAACCTACACACTACTACCATCTGGAATTGAACCACCACCACCACCCCACTCCAAACCCACTGCCTAAACCAGCTGACACACCTAAACCGGTGTTGGAGGCCAAAAAGCAATCGGACTAGGTGAGTCTCACATCTTCACATCTTCTCCGATTTTGTAAAGTTTCTTAAAATTATTTATTTTGCTCAAAAAATTATGAAATTTATTATTCTGAGGTTTTATTGTATATAGATTTAGGAAAAAATAGTGATTAAGTTTAATCACTTCTGTCAATATAGGGTTCTTAAGAAATTAAGCAAAACCGAACATGATTAGAACTAGAAATAAATAGGCTTAGGAGTATAGTTTGGAGCTCAATTTTTTTTTGTAAAATGCTTAAGTGATATAGAATAGTGCTATGAAACCATTTTTCTAAAATTAATTTTCAAAATTTTTAAGTAATTTTTTAGCCCTAAAATGATGAAAAAATTGGTTAATTTTGGGTTAATTAGGTGATTAAGTGATTAATTACTGATTTAGATGGTAATTAGATGTTTAAGGATGTTAATCTCTGATGTAGAAACCTAATCCTAATCTTTAAAGTGTTAAGTGTAATTAACATAGGAATTATGTGGTAATTATAGGAAATTAGGAATATGTAGAATTGAAAATTTAATAAATATGAAAAATTAGGTTTATTTAGATAATATAATAATAAAAATTAGTACACAATAAATCTAAAATAAAATTTAATTTTAGGTAATTGTATAAAAATGTAAGATTTCCTTACATTGGGAGTAAATTCGATACCTCAATTAAGATTAGAGTGTACCGAATAGGTTAGGACACTAAATTAAGACCCAATGTGATATTGGAATACTCGAGTTTAATGTGATTAATTTCACATTAGGATTTAAGCATATTTAGGATTCCTCGTAATCAAAGATAATGTAGAACCAAAACTAGAATCTAAAATCGAACCCTAAACCCCGAACACTAAACTAAGGTAGAGTGAATCATTAGTAAATAATAGGTATATATAGAGAAGTGAGTTAAATTATAACTTAGAATATGTATCATCAAA
Organism: Lumnitzera littorea; assembly: GCA_024138015.1. NCBI lineage: Eukaryota > Viridiplantae > Streptophyta > Magnoliopsida > Myrtales > Combretaceae > Lumnitzera > Lumnitzera littorea. Next base: position 62,038,731 of record JAMXBB010000003.1, on the reverse strand, counting down.
GTATAAGTACGAAAAAGACATATTTGTATTATAGGATACTCAGAGACGGACTGACCTGCAATTAGGTGATTGGGCAACAGAGAATTCCAAGTAAGTTGGGTTATTACTTTAACATATTGGAGTACTATTTTATGGTACTCGGAGACTTAGGATTGTGTATGATTGTGATTGTAAGTAATTTATGCATGTGTTTGAGTATCTAAATTCATGTTGAAATTTGTGTTGTGATTGATTATATATTATGACTAGATTGGTATGAAATTATCTGAACACCCTAAATGGAACTTAATCTTAATCGACTCTAATGCCCTAAATTATCATGCATTGTGACCCTTTAGGTGATTGTTAGGAATCTCTAACCAAACACCGACACCTTCGATAAATATAGCATTGGATAGCAAATTGGTCTTTTCCTCATCCTTAGCCAAACTAAGTGAGAGGAGAAGAGGTCGTAGTGAGGATGAGGGCATTAGATCAAAGGATAGTCTTAGGAGGAGAAATGTCTCTATTGCACAAACCTGAGTTTAGTTGTGAGCTGTTGCATAACATGAAAACTCCTCAACTCGGATTAGAGTAGGTGAAATTTCCCTAATTTCACAACGAACTGAACTATGTTATGTGATGACACTTGGTTGTTGCATTGCATGAAAATAATTGCTTAATAATCTTGTTTGTGTTTGTATACCTTCACGAGTCTCCAATTCAACTTACTAAGCTGTAATTGCTCATACCCATAAAGATCCTTTTGCAGGTCCTAATTTCTGAATACTCCAATAAATATGTTACCCTACAATTATCCAGAGATTAGTTCTTTTAAAGCCTGAGGTGTGAGGATCAATTCGTCTAGTAGTTAATGTATAGCTAAAGTCTCCTTAGTAGCTTAAGAATGAAAGATTGATAGTTGATATATAAATTAGTTGACTATTACATTAATGTAGAATTTCTTTTATATGGAATGTACATGTAATTATGTATGTTGACCTAAAGTTCTTGATAATTACTGTAATTTTAGCTAAACTCTTAATTAAACTGTTTACTTCAAAGCGAGGAGTCGTCGACACCTTATGTAAATCATGTCTATAATAGGTATTATGAGGCTAGTTACTATTATAGAATGGTTTATACGGTGAGACTGTTGCGACTCTATGACTTCAGGGTGTAATAGTAAATAATATAGTTATTAGGTGTGAATGAAGTATAAAGAGGATATTGATGAGTTAAGATAGAATTCATCTCTCTTGGATTAAGGAGTCGATATCTAAGGCTACTTATTTAAGATAATAGTGACTTATAAGCATGTGTTGATAGTAAGTTTTATTGACTTTATTTTATCTTGAAAAGCAAGTAAAATGATTAAACATTGATGACATGACATACAATGATTTAATTAGGATATCATTTGATGAAGACATTTAATTACATAGTGTTTGTTGAGTCTGATTTTTCGATTTCCTTTATTTAAAATTAATTTCTCATTTCTCTATTAATATTAAACCCTAACTCATTTAATATTAATTCTCGACTAAAGAAATTGAGAATTTTCAGTTTTTTATTGAAAATAATTTTGCAGTTGCCACCCGACCGAAGTCGTGAAAAGAAAAGAAATCGTAACCAATTAGGTGGATTGACTACGATTTAGCTACCGGTCTTTGATTTCAATTTGAATAAAGAACCAGAGGATTCCGAATTCAGGGGTTAACCTATTAAACCCTAACGGGTACCACTATCTACTTACCGAAATTAGGATTATTTTTCTAATTATAATATTTTTAAAGAAAAAATAAATAAATAAAAAATTAAAAGAAAAAAGAACCTAAGTTTCTACATATTTTATCGTCGCCCTGAAGGTGCCTACGTACCCACTAGTCGGGATTCGACGATTGTAGTTCTTTCTGAAAAACTTTAATGTATTGATTTTTCTTTTTTTAATTTTTTAAAAAAAAATTGATTGAGTTTATATTTTAATTCATTTATTTTGAGTTAAAAAAAAAAAAAACTTAGAACAAAGGGTCCTAATTTGAATATGTATTTTATAAGAAACTCTTTAAAACATCTTAGTCCTTTTAAAAAATTTGTTATTAATTTTTATTTTCTAGAAAAAACATAACTTTTCTAAATGAGAAATTCTAAAAAACTAATGCTAAATAGATTTCCTAAGCTAATATATTTTTTTTTATATATTTTAAAACAACTACAAACAAATCATTACATAAATAAAATAAAAAAACATAGTAACCTAAAGAATGAATAAATGGAAATTAGACTTGATGAGCTGGAGACAAGTCATGGGAATGACAGTTTGGGTTGAATAATTGGGCCTTGTCTGAATCTTAAATGTGAGCTTCGGGGTAATGAAGGATGATGGGGTAGTCGGACTTGTGTAGTAGGTTCGTCGACATGGACAATGATGTGCTTGTACATGGCGTAGCCAGTGACGTGCTCATACACAACGTAGACAGTGGCATGCTCATGCATGGTGTAGACAATGGCATGGTTGTCAAGTGAGGTGTTTGTGTGAGTGCACTGGTTGTGAATTGCTGCACTGCCGTGTGTATGTTGGTTAGTGCCAACGATAGCCATGTAGTAACGTACTATTAGTTGTTGCTATGGCGTTAGAGTGCAGTGCTTCGGTGAAGTGTGTACGTGGATCGTCAAGTGTTGCAGTAAGTGAAGATAGTGTGCAACGACGTACATCAGTGAAGTGTGATGTGCGTGACAGTGCGGTGTGCTGAAGTGCAATTACTGATGCTACTATTTGTGCTATGTCGTACGGATCCTTGCAGTTCAGTAAGCGACCTGTAGAGTTAGCAATGCAATAGTTCGTGTTAGAGTTATAAGCCTGCGTGGAGTTATGAATTGGAATCATGCGAAGGGGATCATAGGGTTCGGCGGCATCTGGACTTGTGTAGAGTATGAATTAGAATCATGCGAAGGAAATCGTGGGGTTTGGTCGGTCGGAGAATTGGCTTATGGTTAGATTTGTGGACTTTAGAGCTTCGGTGAGTGGACTTCGACTAGTGGATGAGGAGATGCGGTCAGAGTTCGGATTCTGGTTTGCATGGGATGTAGGCTTGCGTTAGACGAGGAGACACTTTGTGGACGTCGGTGTAATGTGGCTTTCACTTGGAGTTTGATTAATTGTGGCTATGTGGATGAATTGTGAGATGTGTATTTTAATATAGGTCATTGTAGGATTGTGTTTTTGTCGCTAAAGAATTCTACTATGTGAAGGTGTCCTTCTTTCTCTGCATGTGTGTGTGTGTTTATAGAGTCCAAATCCTATCATTCCAAATCATATATATCATATCTGATTCGATAATTAAACTAGATTCAAATGAATTCAAATCCGATTTAACAAGATCAAATGATTTAATTAGATATGAATCCTGTTTTCATCTCGCTTTTGCAAAGATAAAAAAATAAAGACATAGGTGCCTGCTGAGACTCGAACCCAAGACTTCAAATTAAATCCAACCCAAATACTCCGATGTTTATCCGTTAGGCCATTGGCCTATACCTTGACATTCAGTACAATTAAATTATACTTAAACTACCCGATTCCCTAAAATAAAATTTTTTAACTAAACTAAAACTAAAACTATTTTTTCCTAATATAAGTTACTTCATAAAAATCTTAAAAAGTCTTTTTAATAATTTTTTCCTTTTCTTATTTTTTTTGGTATCTTTATCATTTGTTAATTTTTATTATTTTGTATTTTTTGAATTAGGACCCTTTTTGTAAAAGTAAAAATTAAAATTAAAATTACAAAGAGGCAAAAATTAAGTATCTACAGCGTTGATGACTATCTTCGAACAAGAAGACTTCAAAGGCCCAAGCTCACTAAGGTGCTCGACTCGAGCACTCGCCTCAAGCCTCCCCTAACCTTGCAAACTAGCCAAGGTATCCGATCCGAGCAATCGCCTAAAAACTACTTAGAGCTTCCCCCATTTGAGAACGAATCTTGGGTAGCCTAAGGGCGCTCCCTCTAAGGATGCTTATAGAAAGGAAGCTCGTTTCCCTCTTTTCTGAAGACCTCTACCAAACTCTGAGAAAAGAGCTTCCCCTACCTTTTGTTCGCTTTCTCTCTCCTCATTAAATACTAAATGACTACATACTACACAACTTATGATCTAGCTACAGAACTAAGGTAGTTACCCACCACTAATGGGACAGGTCCATCTCCCATGAGCTTACCGACTGGTAAAAGAAGTTGTCCCATTGAGTATTGGTGGTGCTAATTCCTTGGATTCTACATTAACTAATCCCTTTCCTCCATGTGTTTGCATAAGACAACACTTCCATCTTATAAATAAGGGTAAGATCTTTAAGTAAAGGGATAGATATTTTTTCTCCCTCATAACTCTCCTGGGAACTCACCATTATTACTTTTTCATTTTTCCACTCTTCTCATTAACTTGAGCATTAAGGGGCTCTTATTGGCTACACTAAAGAGGAGTTTTTTTAAGTTTATCCTTACTCGAGACTATCAAGTCACTCAGTATTCACCCAGAAGATACACCATAATATATACCATCACCATTTGGTATGCACCTTCTTTAGAACTCACAAATATGATCAAAAGCAAGATTACAAACCTCCACCCGTCACTCTTTGATGGTGGTGATTGATGAAACGTAGTACCGCCACTACCCCTGAATGACACACAATTATCAGACATAGACCAAGTTAAAGCCATGCTACAACAACTCATGGAAACTAACATTAAAGGCCTATGTGAAAATGCCAACTTAAGGCAACAACTCACTATAACCAAAAGTTGAAAGAAAAAACTAGTCCTCATGATGGAATTGACCTCAAGGACATAGTAACCAGCTCTCTAAGCCAACACACCAAACTTACTAGGCACTTACTCACCCAACCCCAAAACCCTACATACCCATACGATGGTGTCTAAGTCAAGTAGCATCCATCGTTAGACTGCATGACCATCTAAACACCAATTATGACAAGGCACATCATCAAGGTACCTAATCCGACATAATGGAATTAGGAGAAACCCCTCTCCCGAGCGCTTACCTTGACATTTCAATGACATGAGTGTTCGTGAGGTCGATGAACACATTCGAGTGCCTCTAGCCTATGTAACCAAAAAAGCCTTAAGTATTCCTCTAGATAATCCGATGTAGCTACAAGCAGGAGCCTCTTCACTATGGGCATCCTTAACAAAACAAAATCCCAAGGTGTACGCCTGCCCTACTTAAACAATTATGATGGGATAAGTGATCCAGATGACCATTTAGCACATTTTCATACAATGATAAGCCTCTATAACTTCTCTAACGCAATAATGTGTAAAGCATTCTTGAGCACATTAACTAATGAACAAAACTATCCTTAACTCGCCCAATGGCTTCACACTCAAGAGCCCTAACAAGAACCGCAATCAAAGCAACAAAACTAGCCAGAAAGCATGGAGTGTAAAAGTTGTCAAGGATAAGTATAGACGATCATTAGTAGAATTGGCCTATTAGATGAGGATCGCTCCACCTAATTGTAGCACTAGATACTCTTGATTCGAATGAAGAAACTGAGGATCAAAACAACCATAACTTTCATTGAGAAAGACAAAATGGGTATCATATACACATCGACCCCTTAGTCATTAATGTTGAGATAGAGTACTTTGACATCCCTAAAACATTTGTAGATAAAGGTAGCTCAGCCCATATATTATTCTTCTCAGCTTATGGACAAATGAAAGACCAACTTGATTAGCAACTTCACTTGTACAAGTGGAGCCTAATAAGATTCGGAGGAATGACAACTCCTACTAAAGGGCTCATTACCCTTCCCATTAGACTAGGCAACCGGAGGCACATCACCTTGCAACTCGTTGACTTCATCTTCCTTTGCTATTAGTCCCCATACAACGTAATCCTCAAGCGCCCTAGCCTCAACAAGTTCGACATCTACATCAGTTAAAGATGCCTTCTAATGAAGTTCCCCACACTTATAGGAGTTAACATTACGTGTAGAAACCAGTAGTGATCTTATACCTTATATCTTAGTGACAAGTCGTACGACAAGTTTATGCTCATTGAATCTTCCTCGGAGATTACACTAACCCTACCCCCTTCCCCACTTCCCCCCCCCCACCTAAGTGAACCAGCCAAACAAACCAAGGCTATTCAATACAATGACCACCAGACTAGACAACATGGATAAGGACATCCCTTTCCCTTGAAGAAAAGCAGGAGATGACAACTCAAATGTCTTTGCAATGTCCCTGAAGCCACACATCATCTTAAGTCGACCTTCGTGCTTGACCTATCAAACAAAAGAGGCGCTACTTCACACCAGAGCAACAAGCCACCATAGAACAAGAAGTAAAGAAGCTATTGGAGAGCTTTATTAGAGAAGAAAGATACCTAACTTAGCTAGCCAATACAGTTTTCATAAAGAAAGCGAATGGTAAATGGAGAATGTGTGTCGATTACACTGACCTCAATGAAGTATGCCCCAAAGATTTATTCCCTCTCTTAAGAATCGACCAACTAGTCAACTTTACCTTGAGCAATGTTAGGTTGAGTTTCATGGACGCCTACAGCTACAACTAAATTTGCATAGCCCTCAAGGACCAAGTCCACACTTCTTTGGTTACAAATTTTGGATCACATTACTACAGAGTCATGCCCCTGGTCTTGCTTTTGACGATTATGTCATCAACATAGATTACAACATTCCTGCCAAGCTATCATTAACACTCGAATTTGAGGACACTTTTGATAAGTTGAAAGAATTCCTTTAAAACCCACTTGTACTCTCTAAACCTATCATTGATGAAGATATCTACCTATACCTTGTCGTCCACAATGGAGCCCTTTCCTTGGTACCTGTTTGAGTCGACAGATGCATATACAAACCAGTTTACTATGTCAACCACATCCTCCAAGGCATCAAATATACCTAGATTGAGAAGTTTTCCTTCGCCATCATCATCACTACTCGAAAACTTTATCCATACTTCCAAGTACACTATCATTGTGCTCACCATTAGTGCTCGAAAAATTCATCCATACTTCCAAGCATACCCTATCATTATGCTCATCGACTAGCTAATATAGGCTCTCTTATAGAAGCCCAATACCTTATGACATATGGTCAAATATTCCTTGGAACTCATAGCCTATGACCTTTAGTTCCACCTCCACTAAGCCATAAAAGCACAACAAACCACCTACTTATACCAATATATAGGAATGGACCCTCCATGTGGATGGTTCCTCCACTTATTGAGTAAGAATAGTCCTCTAGGGTCGTTATGGGGCCAATGTATTATATGCCCTAAAATTTGGATTCCATGTAAGTACACAAAGCCCTCATAGTAGGACTATGAATTGTAATGGATGTTGGTACTAAGAAGGTCAACATATACTCCAATTCCATGTTGGTAGTTTAGCAAGTGAAAGGAGAATATGAGACAAAGGGACATAGTATAGCAAAATATCTACAGACAGTACGAGACTAAACCTCAAACTTCTCTTATTAAACAATAACCAAGATCCCATATGCTAAGAACTCTAAGGCAAATAAGTAATCAAAGCTCGCCTCCCTACCCTTATTACCCCCTTGGGAAGCTAACAAACAAGTTTTCCTGCAATTCATCCCACAGTACACCATTGACTAGTTCCCTCAATAGGTCCTTGAAGTCAATACTACCCCTGCCAACCCCTTTTAGATGACCTCCATCGTTGAATACCTCAAAACCAGCACCCTACCTGAAGATAGAAACAAGGCTAAGAAGCTTACATACAGTGCCATCAACTACACCATCATTGATGGTATACTATACAGGCGTGGACATAGCTTACCCTTCCTTCAATGTTTAACCAAAGAAGAGGGACTCCATGCCCTCAAAGACTTGTACATCCACCTCTGCAACAATCACATCTAAGCCTAAGCCTTATACATGTAGGCCCTTTGCCTCGAATATTACTAGCCAACCATAAAAGAGAATGCCAAAACCTTCGTACGGTAATGCCATGCTTGCTAAAATTACATGCCCATCAGCTAAGCGCCCAGCTTAGAACTCCACCCCATGACTAGCCATTGACCCTTCACGTAGTAGGGTCTCGATGTCCTAAGACCATTCTCGGGCATTGGGCAGACGATAATTCATTCTAGTAGCTGCCTATTACTTCACCAAATGGGTCAAAGCATAGGCCATTGCTAATATCACAACATGAGTAGCAGAGGGCTTCATTCTCATGAACATCCTTACAACATTCAAAGTCCCTCAAATCTAGCTTTAGTACACTTCTGTTGCCTACCCTCAAACAAACAGGTAAGTAGAAGCAATCAACAAGATCATATTCGAAAGCCTGAAGAAGTGGGTAGAGCGAGCTGGTAGCTAATGGGCTGACCAACTCCCGACAATTCTCTAGGGGTATCAAACCATACACCAAATAACTACCAACAAAACCTTTTTTCCTCTCGCATTCAGATTTGAGGCCGTGTTGCCCATAGAACTCGAACTTCAAAAAGCAGAACCCAAAACTTCGACATCAACGTCAATAAGGCAACCCTCTAAGCAAACCTAGACATCATCGATGAAGTGAGGGAAGTAGCAAGAGCCTAAGTAGCTACATATCTGCAATGTATGGCTAGATACTATAGCAAGAAGGTGAAGCATAAGGCCTTCCAACAAGGCGACCTCGTGGGCTACAAACTCAAAACTACGTTGGGAAGATCCAATCTAAGTCAAAAAGGATACATGCAGTAAAGCATACTAACTCAAGACCTTAGAGGGGTAACCTATTGCAATAACATATACTACAGATAATCTCTAACCATATTTTATGTAGAACATGTAAATAGTCATGAGCACTTGTGTATCTTTTGAAGGAGTTAATGAAAGAACTGTCATATTCTATCCTATTCTAACATATCTAGTTTACATCCTATAACGACCATGATAGTGCCAAATAAGTTAAGTTGATTTTCATCCTCAATATCCGAACACTCTCATAAGTTCATCTACCCAAGAGAATCTAAGCTTCAAGCTCTACCTTGAGTGCCCATTAGATATCCACGCTTAAGACATTTGTAGGACAAGTACATAGATTAACTCTATAACACTCGATCTCCCACACTCAAAGGGACCCATAGTTTAACGATCCCAGCTGACCACTACTTGAACCAGGACTCTTGAGTTAGGGCCTCAAATCACATGACCTCATTAATGGTCAAGCATACATTATCATAAAATAATTACATAAGAACGAAAAAGGAGCAAAAGTAATATACAAAAAGATAAATGGCAATTAAAAGTTATCCATTCACATATCTCAAGTCATATAACTTTTCTCAATTAGCACACCGATCCACTTGCAACAATAGTCAAACCAAATACAGTCTAAACCTCACTTTCCTAAAGTAAAAATAGAAGGAAAAGAAGAACAAAACTAATGCATTTCCAACCTCCAAACCTCTTACTCATGCTTTCCTTCAAGGCTTAAAATCTCTCACCAGGCAAATCGTCTCTTATCAACCTATCAAAGACAAGTTCCCATAAATGGAAGAGTTACGAGTAAATGCTCTAAAGCCCCAACCCAGACATACTCCGACCTAATTACCAACCTGTCGAGTATCTAGGCCAACCTACCAAGCGTCGAGGCCAATCTATTGAGTACCAAGTCAGAAGTCCCTATGTGCTAAGTTCTCCTTTTCTATCCTACTAAGCTATAGCTTCACCCAATCACTTTAGTAACTCTCAGCACAGCTTAGCAATCATAGCCTAACATCAATTTAGCTTAGCTACAACGCCGTACGATTCTAAAGCATGAGACCATTGACAAGCTACCATCTGTCTATTACTTTTCTTGACATTATACTGTGTTCTTTTTATAGTAATGTCTCATTTACTCTTTTTAGCAATGTACTAGGTTACTATTTTATATTACCCTTTATTGTAACTTCACACATTTTCTTGTTACCCTAGGGTCTTACTATAAATAGTCCCTTATCTTTTGTAGCAAAAATCATCTAATATCCTATTGTTAATAAATATTTTTGCTCTTACGAGATACCCTTCTCTGAGTACATCCCTTTCTCATACTCTTATCTAATCTTGCAGAGTAGCTCGAGATTAGTGCCGAGCAGACCTTAGTATTAACTTGTGCATTATCTTAGGTGAAATAATAAGTCATGTTGTATTTGTTAGTGTGTCACATCCTATAAGCAACTTCATGAAAGGTACTCTATTTGCCCACCTATCCACCCCTTTATCTTCGATACCTTGAAGGATCCACCTGGTTACCACTTCCTATAGTAAGCCCTAGTGATTAACTAAATTCTTAGGCACATAAAAAATAGAACAATAAAAGAAAACACAATAAAAACCATAAGCGACAAAAAATGCTCAAGCCTACCTACCCCTTACAATAGCAACTACCTTGTTCGCTTCATTTCCACCATCCCCCTCATCCTCTAAAGGAAGCTCCTTTAGCAAGTAATTGAGAAAACTGAAATTAGGATTAGGATAAGTCTCTAACACTCTATCTTTGCCATGTTGGCACCATCTCAACTAGTACTCAACATTGCCTCCTTAAAACTCCAACCTAATAAGAAGTAATCAAGGAGCTTATTTATTACTATCGAGGTCAAGTTGCGGCCATCCCTCAACTCCTCTTCTCACCTTTGAAAACTGCTATGAGCTTCTTCTAACTTCCTTTTAATGCGGCCAACCTCTAGCTTAGCCACCTCTTTCCCCTTTAAGGTAGCATCGACCTTTACCTTGGCAGCCCTTGTTTCCTTTCGAGTAACCTTGACCTCTTGCTTAGTTGACTCTACCTCACCCCTAGATGGCAAGCTCTTCTACACGAGTAGTGTAATTCACCTCTAAATCTTTGACTCATTTCTCATACCAACCCAATTTGAATAGAAAGCTCGTAATCTCCTACTCCAGTTGTGGTTTCTCTATAGCTCACTCATTGTAATCTCTCTGTAGCTTCAAATTTTCTAGCCTTAACTCAACTAGCTCCTTCCTTAGCCCCTTGCCTTCCCTACCATCTCCCTACTCGTTTGTTTGAGAAACCTATAACCAAAACAAGCAATAAATGTACAGTTACACTTTCAACTTCAAAAAAACATAAGTATGATAGCAACACCTTGAAACATACTTGGTCAAGAAGTTAAGGCCCTAGAGTGAAAGCATGCCTACAAAGGCTAATGGTATCCCTTAAACCCCTCAAAGCCAACAACGAGCACTCATTGAACATATTGTCCTACATCTACAAGGCATAGGCCCTCTTCAATAGCTACTCTCTAGAAATGCGAAACTTAACATACACTGTGATGCTTATCTCAGACTCCAAATGTGATACTCTAGGGTACCACACCTCCCCCAACCCTTCCTTACCATTAACATCCCCTTTACTACCTAAAGCTGACTGTGCTCCTAATTCCTCCACCACATCTCTCACCGACTCTTCCTAGTGCCCTTATCCCTGGCCGAGCACCACTCTAATTAAGAGCCAGTCTTCTTAACCCCATTTCAGTAGGCATGACCTGCTTGCATGATACTTGCTTCGACACTCCCCCAGCAGTAATTTTAGTTACACCCTGTTTAGGCACCCTTTGCTCCTACTTGTCCTAAATGACTACCTCACACTCACAGTCCCCTCCCCCTCGGTGAACTCATAGCACCTACAACCATAGCAACACCCTCTGGCACACTAATGTCCAAAGGAACGGTAATGGGAATACCTTTAAGCCCCCTGATCATTATCTTTTTCGATTTTGCCTTCCCAATAGTAACCTTCTTCTTCTTCTGCATGAAAGGTATGGTCTCTAAAGAGTCTCCTTGGTCACATCAATAATAAGCTCATCTCCTTTCTTAGGCCTTTTACCCATTAGCCGATGCCTTACCTCCCATATGTATAGCATCTACTTCTTGAAAGCATCCTCGAATAACTTATATGCTACGTATTCAGATGGAGTGAGCATACCTGAAAATACCTAAGTGCTTCTAACTAGAACTTGGTGAAGGGCAACCGCATCCCTATCTTTACTACCTTCCAGTATATACAGAATAAGTTTCTATCATCACCATAGTCACATGCCTGCACCCCCTTCTTAAATACGGACACTTCCCATGCATTCACATTCCGGCTCACTTCATCTTAAAACTTCACCTACCGATCTTACCTATGTAGATACTTTACCTCGATGACAATGCCACCAGTTCGAACAGTTGGTAATAGATGCTCAATAACCTCCTCCTTTATGGGTAAATACTCACATTAAGGTCTTACCATTGCGAAAGCCCTTTATACCTCCTATGTATAACTTCGAATAGCAATCAACCTATGACAATCTCTAAGCCAAGGCCAACTTGTTCCTAACTGACGCCAATGTACCCCTACTTACCAAAAGGTCAACAAAGGAAAGAAAGGGAACTCAATAATAAATCTGTTAGTTGCTAAGAAGATTAAGGAACAAACAACCAAGGCCCTAAGTCCATAGACCAACTTAGCATGGCATAAGGAATCTAATGCCAAGCAATCCACAAGTTTAGTAACTATGGGCTGACCTTACTAGGAGCTCGGCTAATTACAATAAGACTTCAAGGAATCCAACTTTAGCTCAAACAACCAACTGTCAACTTGATCCTTCTTAGACCTAATCTACTCTAAGATAGCTCGGATGCATGCCTACTTTCCTATTAAACATGCCTTTTAACACTATTTTATACACTTATAAATAATTTTTTGTACTTTTAAGTCATAGGCCTAATCTTTAAGGTTTATGGCATTGTATATTATTTATAGTTCTACTATCAAGACCCTAGAAGGGGCCTAGTAGGATTACCTAAAATTTCCATAACATGTGTACACTCATGATATGAAAACTGTCTTGTAAGTCAGAGATTGCAAAACTCTAAATAATAAATCACTAAGATTACTGATTTTCAAGTAATTAATTTATTGTAACATGACATAACATATAATTATAAATAACTATGGATGTCCGATATCGCATAGTTCTTTAGAACCACAGAGAATCGGTATCCCCTACCAAATAATAAGACAAGATATACTAACATTATAATACTGTAGGAAAAATTAAATTATATTAAATTCTAACATGTGAATATTTTCTACAAAGAATGTTTATGCATCACCTATAAAGATCTCAACTAATTCTAACATTAATGTACATATCTTCATCTCGCACTCAGTACTCGAGACTTATCCCATTCCCATTGTACGTAAACCTGTAAAAAAAAGGCTATTGGGGAATAAGCTACAAGAACTTAGTGAGCTATCCTTCATACTATACGGGCAAACAAGTTATCAAACAAATTGTTACAACCATATGAATGCATACACACTTAGTATGCCAAACAATATATGCAGTTGACAGGTACTGCATATAATATCGGATTTTAATGCCCTCCGAGATAAGAGTTGAAGATTCATCGGCACCAATCACGACCGAGCTCTAACACCTAGGTTTTTACCTATAACTTTGAATTCCGTATTTCACAAAAAATACATTTCCATTTCTAAAAATCCAGTAGTTCACAAAGTCCTAGGCTTAGTAGTGAGGTGGCCCTCGCAATCCACACTCATACCCTATAGCGGAGATCTCTAGACTCGACCCTCAGCTATACAATTGGTGTCTCCATCGCTTAGTAAGCTTGTAGGTTTGGGTAAGGTCATGTCGTATGAGTGCACCGTACAGAAAAACTTTAATATATATAAACAACCCTCGTAAGGCCTCTCTTTATCTCTACGTGAAGTAACGACCAGAATAAGTAAATGCAATGCATGGATAATGCTTAACCCTTTTTAATTTAAGATAAGCCAAATATAATTAGGTCAAATTATGAGGCGATCAATCAATATCAGTAAACCATCCAAATCATATAAAAATCAATCATACCATTAAATCATCAATTATCGTATTTAGCAATATTTCTTACAATAATCAATCAATATCAAGCACATACATATCTCGAAACCCCATGCATCAAGTTATTGATATTCAATTTAAGTACACTAACTATAAGAACAAATAAGTATAGAGTCATCGGGAGTACTCACTTGACCATGACGACTCGCTCTAGTCGTAATAACCGATCAGAAGATCCTCACCTTTGTCGGGATCACCTGATCATGACGAGATAACAGGGATAATAAGTAGTTAACTTAACTACTGGTTCTAGATATCTATCTGCCTAATTCTACTTAGATTACTATCAGCCTTTATTCGATTAAACCTAATTGCTAATTGTAGGTAACTTTTTCATTCTATTTTCAATATTTACGAATTTATAATCATTTTTCATCGTTTCTAGACATACATTCATACGGTGATGTTCGTTTTGGACGTTAAGACCCGTCTTTTATGATGTAGACTAATTTTATTGAAATTCTAACTATTGAGGCTTAATTATTCCTATTAGCTAGTTTTATGTTCCATTTTAGTAGTTAATAATTTAATTAGCCATTTATTCTTATACTTAGGGAATTTTACATTGGTATTACTAGTTTATGTACTTGATTAAGTTTGATTCAATTCAAGAAGTGTATTAGGATTTAATGTTTTTTATCCTAAGTACATGTACATACTTATGTTCTTATTTTATAAGCTTATGCTTATATCATCGCTTATGTCATCAATCGCTTGTGTCATCGCTTATGTCATCATTTGCTTATGTCATGGCCTTTGTCACCATTTGCTTATGTCATGGCTTATGTCACATGTGATTACCTCATTGCTTACATAAGCCTTACCTCATGCTTAAGTATATTATGTACACTTATGTACATTTATACATTTATTAACTATATACCTATACCTTTGCTATACTTATATGTATACTAGTATACTTATACATATATTTATACATATACCGTATTTATACTTGTACATATACCCATATACCTATAGGGTCATATAGGTATTTTTGTACAAATTTCGTATGCCAAATTTTTCCCTTAAAAAAACTTTCCTAATTTCATTCTTTTTTTGTGTTTTAAGAGTGTATTTAGCATGGTATAAGTATATATAGTTAGTATTTGTCTTAGTTTAGGTTATGTACATAGTAAATATCTATGTACAAAAATCTCCATACTTGTACTCCTCTGGTATATCCTTATGTACATATACCTAAAAACATATACACATGCATTTCCTTCCTCTTCACCATGATTTATGTCCTTCTACACTTAAAGGTAGACACTTTATGTATTCTTCAACATGAATACACATAACACCTAACTACTCATCTAATCTACCTCTTCACCTAACTAATAAGCAATGTAAAGTAATACATAATAATGTAATTACATACCTTAATTTGTTCTTGAAATATAAAGACAAATTTGGAAAATTTTTGAAAGTGAAAGGGAAAGGGAAAGGTTACGGTTATGGAGGAAGAGGAAGGGACTTGATTTTGTGTTGTTTTGTGTTTTTTGAAAGTGAAAGCAAGTGGGGTCCTAAGGGAAAATGAATGGATAGCAAAAGAAGTAGAGAAAAGGAAGAAAAGTCTAAAAGAAAGGAAAAGAAAAGAAATCATTAGAAGAGTTAGATATTTTCTTAAGTGAAAGTGATTTTTGTTGACTTTTCTAAATATTGACTTTAGTCAACATGTGTTGACTTAGTCAACCTTTTGACTTTGGTCAACATGTGTTGACTTGTTCAATCTTTTAACTTTGGTCAACATGTGTTAATTTGGTCAACTTTCCATACATAATGTAGTAATTAAGGAAAATTAAGGAAATGAGGCGTTTGATGAATTGATTAGTAAAAATAAATGATGAGATCTTACTTTAGGTATTTATAGGCTATATACATCATTTGGTAGGCTACTTAGTACAACTAGTATGAAAAGTGTCAATTAGAGTGTTAATGTTCACTACATTTAGTCTAAGCTTCAACTATACCCCTAACTCTATGTAATACTATCTTAATCATATACTTAAGAGATAAATGTAATCTATGATTCATTATCTTAGTTTCTAAAGGTTTATTTAAGGATTCTAAATATATATATATGATTGAAAGTCATCTCTAATCTTTCACCAATGATTTGACAAAGTATGAAGGTTATATTATCAATTAGGGTTTTAGGGTATATTATGATGAATTAATGCTCATATGTCTTTAAGGTTATCATTTTAAGGTTTTTATCACTTTTGAATGAAATCTTTAGTGCTTACATACATTTAGGGTAGAAAAGTTTCATACACGATTGATTAGTTTTTTTAGGGTTTTCACTTTCATTAGCCTTGTCAACTCCTAAATTATCTAACATACTCAAGTTTATTTCAAAAGCTAGATAAAAAATTTTAGGGGTTTACATCTACTACTAGGGTTTTAGAACTTACTATAAATAGCAACAATTGTAATTAATAGAGAGTTGAACATTTTTGAAGTAAGAATACACTTGACATCTTCATAAGCTGTTCAAGCTTGTGACTCAGATTATTGAGTATAGTTTTACTCTTTAATCTTTCTTATGCTCTTATCAATCTTCTTCTTGAGATCATGGTAAACCCTTCATTTGAAACTCGATTGTTGATTTAGTGTTTGTGAGCCATATCGAATGTTATTTTTGACAATACGATTCATACAGCAACTTAAGAACTTGCTCTATTTTCCACTTGAGAAATAGAGTATAACAAAACAAACACACTAGCAAGATATATTTCAACACTAAGCTTTCAGTTACAACCTCAAGCTTTAATATTGGGATTATATGATGTGCTTAGGAGCTCAATAATTACTAAGACTTACCGTAAGGGAATAATAACCAACTAAGTCCTTCAAGATATCGAAGAAAATAAGGATAGAAGGGTTAGTAATCATAGTAGCTTAAGTGAAGCTGCTTGGAAGACATAACACACCAACGAACACGATATAACTTAACACTTCGCTTGATATGATTCACAAGCTAATGTTAAGGTCCACTCACTAGAAGGAGAAAGTGTACTCGAGAAGGGATATCTCATAAGAACAAGAATATTCATTAAGTGTATGATATATGATAATGATTACGGCTACAATAAAAGGACTATTCATAATAAGTCCTTTAGAGGAACAATATAATAATGGAAAATTACATAAAAGACAATGAAGAAAAAAATTCCTAGTTTGTACAAAAAAGGATAAATATGACAAATGACAAAAAGGAATATAGTACAAATGTCAAAAAAGTAACAGAGAGGTGGTAACCTATCAATAGGCTCATATTGGGTAATCTCAAGGCACTGCGGATGTCCAGAACGGATGTTGTAGTTATTGTTAGGGAGTTATCTCAAGGCTGGAAGAGTAGAGCTCGACGCAAAATTACTTCGGCCTTGTATTCAACGAGTAGGCTTTGGCACTCAGTAGGTTAGCTTTAGCACTCGGCATGTTAGCTTTGGTACTCAACAACTTTATATGTAAGAAGAGGAAGGCTTGGGATGTAGTAGACTTAGACCTAGTGCTTGGCGAGTTAGCTTTAGCACTAGGCAAGTTAGTGATTGGGTAAGGGTTCAAGCAAAGCAAGATGTATCTAATAAGGACTTCAAAGAGTTTGTCCATAGTTTTTTTATATACAGGAGCTCATCCTTAGCAAGCTGACAAGAGAGTATCCTTCTCATGAGAGACTATAGGCCTCGGAGATAGGTGTAAGTGAGGGGTCTAAAAGTCAACAATCCACCAAGCCTTAAGCCTAAGAGGTATAAGGAAAGGAAGAAGTTAAAAGAGATGGAGAAAGGAGAGTCTAGCCGACTTAGCTAGGTTGAGACGAAGAAGGTAGAGAAGGAGAGAGTGCTCGACACCAAGGCCTAAGAAGTTAAGTACTTTAAGTGTTTGGACTATAGACATATTACCTCCTAATGTCCGAATAAGAGGGTCATGATCTTAAAGGGCGAAGGACTTAATGCTTAAGTAGAGAGTTAGAATGACAAGAGCTCAAAAAGTGAGTTGGAAAAGGTGAACATCTATTTAGACATGGATGAGCTCTTAGCCATGATAAGCTGACAAGCCGACCTAAAAGAAGACTCAAGTCAGAGGGAGAACTTATTCTAGATTTGATGTTTAGTAAATAGGAAAACCTATTCCTAGGTCGTTGATGGGGGAAGCTTCACCAACATCATTTCTACTAAGCTAATGGGGACGATGAGATTGCCGACCAACCTTTACTGCTGGACCATATGGACTGAAATGGTTTAATGATAAGAGCATAGTCCATGTTCATAAGAGAGCTTAAATAGCACTCAAGGAATGACAATATGAGGATGAGATTGACTTTGATGTGGTGTCTATGAATGCAGCAAATTTAATTCTTAGTTAACCTTAGAAGTATGATTGGAGAGTGATCTATGATGGCTTCTTCAACACTTGTACAATTTGGAAGTAGGAAGAGTTATTACTTAACCCCCATGAGTATTAAGGATATTCAGAGCAACCTAGCACATATGGTGAAGAGAAAAGGGAAGAGGAGCCTAGTCAACATCTAAGCACATGCTCATTACCTAAAGTTAAGGCCTATTTGGCATCTAGGCATGTGCTTATTGCTTAAAGTCGAGGACAACTTCTTTTCAGCCATACAGTGATGATAGGAATTTGCCTACAACAATCTCTAAGCCAAGCCAACCTATTCTTGTCCAAGGCTGACTGACCCACCTTGAGGTTGAGCTAATACTAAAAGGTTGAGAAAGGAAAGAAAGGCAACTTGAAAACAGCTCTTTCGGCTGCTAAGAAGACTAGGGACTAAATAGCCAAAACCCCAAGTCCATAGACTAACTTAGCACGACATAAGGAATCCAGTGCCAAGCAATCTACAAGTTCAACAACTATAGGCTAACCTAATTAGTAGCTCAACCAATCACAATAAGACTTTGAGGAATCCAACTCCAGCTTGAATAACCAACTACCAACCTAATCCTGCTTAGACCCGATCTACTCTAAGATAGCTCAGATACTCTACGTGCTTACTTTCTTGTTAAACGCATCATTTAACACTATTTTATACACTAGTAAATATTTTCTGTACATTTAAGTCATGGGCCTAATCTTTAAAGTTTAAGGCCTTATATATTATTTATAATTTTGTCACTAGGGTTTTAAAACTTATTATAAGTAGCAACATTTGTAATTAATAGAGGAACATTTTTGAAGTGAGAATACACTTGACATCTTCATAAGCTGTTCAAGCTAGTTACTTAGATTATTGAGTACTATTTTACTCTTTCATCTATCTTGTGTTCTTATTAACCTTCTTCTTGAGATTGTGGTGAACTCCTCATTTGCAAGAGTTGGTGAGTTGTATCTAACCCCTCATTTGACACTTGAGTACTGATTTAGTATTCGTAAGTCGCATCGAACCTTATTTCAAGCTTAATCCCCATTGTGCTTATCTTTTGGTGTGTAATATCCGACTACATTCACATTTAAAATCCCATTCCAATTAATTCCTCATTTTCCATTTGAACTTTGAATTCCCATTCATGGTTTGTGTACACTGTGTACTCCAAATGGTATCAACTCCTCTCCACACTAGCATCCTTAACCACTACTGTCGTTTGGGTGGGAGTAAGGATAGGTTTATCCCCATGACTAGCACTTATTGAAGCCTCACTAGAAATCAGTTTATCATGAACCATTGTGTTTGGTCTACCATCCTTAAAGGTCTAAAAGCAAAGAAAGAGAAAAGGAATAAGAAGTGTAGCAATGGGAGAAAGGAAATTAAGGATTTTGACAAAATGATAGCTAGAGTGAAAAATGGGTGACCTCTAACTCCTTATATAAGTCATATAGGCTACACAAATTGTAGCTTTACCAATAAGTCATCATAGGTGACCATGTGTCGAGATCATCGGATCGATAGTCAAAGATTGCACATTATATGGATCGCTACATAAGCACCTGTATGCATGGCATTAATGGCATAGAAGTCCTTAGAGCCTTGAGTACCCCAACAATCACATTGATCACCTCAACAGTCATATCTATGTAATGGGGACTGAGGTTCCTAAGCGCACATTATTGTAAACTCTTTGGGAACCAAAAGTTCCCAACCTTGTTTCGAAGCACTTTGCTAACAACCAAGATGAATAGAGGAAAGAAAACATAATCAAACAAAAAGGAAGGAAAAGGGAAAAGGAAGAGATGCATACAAAGTATACAAGGAAAAACTTTACTTTTATTAATTAAGAGGATTATTAGAAGGCTTAAGGGCCAACATAATAGCCCTAGATATAGAGATAGAAGATATAACGGTGTAAAAATATAATAAGTAGGCTAGAGGCCCCTCCTATTCTACTATTCAACATCAGATTCCATCTACTAACTTGTAACTTCTACTTGGCCTAACAAGATGAGCTTCTAAATCCGGTTTGTGTGCAATCTTAAGCCAGCAAAAAACAAGGGCCCTTACCTAAGCCAATCGACTCACAACTTCAACTTAACTCTCCATTTACTCGAGCGAACCATGCCCCACTTAAGCTACCCCAAGCAAATGGCCATGACTTGAGAGAATAGCGGTTGTTACACCTCTTCTATCGCCATAGTTACCGCGAAGTAGGGTCTCTTACACTTGTTCAAACCTATTATGATACGCGATCCCTCCGTAAAGCACATGCCACCATAGTGGTCCTAAGAGGAAGTCCCTCTTACACTTGAAAGTGACCAAAGATCACTCAACCTCTTAGAACATGCAGCTAAAGGCCACCAAAGAGCCTATAGAAGCAACCTAAGCACTCTTAGATTATGAGGACAACAATTGCAAGGTGCAAAAAGCAGGTAGACTAACATAGCCTACTACACTCTTAAGACTTTGTGGGGATCGTAGGAATCCTCTAGCTGATGAAGGCTGAGAACCTTTGAGCTGCTAGAGTTTCCCCCTTTCAGGACTAATGATACTGTTAATGCTAAGAATTACCCAAACAATGATTTGAGAACTCAGACGCCAATGGCTTAGGCACCTAATGGCATGGTAAGGATAATAAACCGTCCATCAAAGGAAGATGAATCCACCTATACCCTCTCGATCAACACTCAAGACCTTCCCTTGACATTAAGTAGCCCTCTATACCCCTCAATTAGTGCTCAAAGAGCCCACTAGTTGGGTAGAGCCCTAATTTGAACACTCTCCCACTCAATATGATCATTCGAGATTCAATCATGTGTAGCAGACCCCATAAAGACAAAAGAATTATATATAGCTCTAAGTCAAGCTAAGTGAAGCAAAAATAGAGTAGGAAAGATGGTCCCAAAACCCTTTTATAAAGTAAAAGGGAAGAAGATCCAATCCGTGTAAATGTGGCCCACCGACCCATCCAAGGGCTGGGAAAGCATGATGGTGAAAAGGTAACATTAATGACCATCATTACTCTAGGTTAAGGTTTCCTCATGCAATTAATGACACGTAGGTGCAGTGCCTTCCCCAAGGTACTGTTACTGTACGTTAGAAAAGACTAAGCAAGGGAAAAAGGCTATTGCCTATGGTCCCATCATCATCACTTCAAAGGGTCACTTCTAAAGAGATACTATGATGCTTCTGGCCCATTATTGCTCAATCGTGGCCAAGCTATAAAGGGCTTCGGCCTTTCCAAGCTCTCATCCCTTAACTTCGTAAACCCACCAAGGTATCCAATTTGACCAATCGCTTTAGAAATATCTTAGAGATCAACCCCCTCACCCGAAGTTCAAGAAAGGATCTCCGGTAGCCTAAGGGCACTCCTTTTAAGTGTACCCATAGAAAGGAAGCTCGTCTCCCACTTTTTCGAAGACCTTTAGTAAGGAGCTTACCAAACTCTAAGCAGAGAACTTCCCCTTCCCTTTGTTCACTTTCTCTCTCCTCATTAAATGTTGAATGACTACCTATTGCAAGGCTTATGGTCTTAGCATTGAACTAGGGAAACCACCCATTACTAATGGGATAAGCTTGTCACCTAGGCACTTACCAATCGGCAGTAGGGAAGCTATCCCATCAAGTACTAACAGTACTGCCTCCTTGGATTCTAAATTGACCAATCCCCTTCCGCCACGTGTTCACACAAGTTAGTGCCTCCATCTTATAAATAAGGTTAACATCCGTAGGTAAAGGGATGGATATTTTTTCTCCCTCATAACTCTCATAAGAACTCACCATTATTACTTTTTCATCTTCCTACTCTTCTCACTAATTTGAGAGTCGAAGGGCCTTTATTGGCCATGCCAAAGGGGGCTTTTTGTAGGTTTATCTTCTCCTACAACTATCTAGCTACTCGGAGTTCACCTAAGAGACACACCATGATATATACCATCACCACATAATAATTGGTTCATAGTAGTTTCTCATTCACAATATTTTATTATGTTGGATGACTAATAACTATTGCTAGATGGTTACCTTGATTTGTATTTAAATGGATACTACCTTCGTGTATAGAAACCTATAGGGTCACACACTATAGCATGATTAATGTAACAAAATAATTAATTAGTAATTTTCAATGGATATTGAAATAATGTCAATATTTTGGAACTATAATAAATTGGTTTGAAATAATAAATTCGAAGCAATTTGTATTAACATTTATTTTTCCCACATATAATATGTTTATGGCCAAGCCTTTTCAAAAGCTGTGTTTTTTATTCTTGCCTTTTCATGTAGAAGTATATGGAATTTATTAATTCCATGTTCAATTGTTATGCAATTGAAAAGTTGTAGTAATTAAAAAGTTGTTTGTCATTAATTTCATATTCCATTTTTATGCAATTGAAAAGTTGTGGTAATTGAAAAAGTTCATGCAATGAAATGTCTCTTTCATCAAGTTTAGTTAATACAGTGTTTTAAAAGGGATAAGGGCAAATAAAAGAGTTTTATGTTTTCCTATTCAGAGATATACCAACAAAAAATCAATGAAAGGAATATAACATTTCACTTCCCAAATTTTAAATTCTAATCTGAGTTATCTAGCAATATAAAAGATTAAAATTTATTCTTATTAACGTGTGTGTTGATATCACTAGAGGGACTACATTTAGGGTACTTGAGATGAACACATTTGAAAATAATGAGTTGATATTTAGATTGCAATTGAACTCCATCTCTAGGAGGAGACAGTATTTTATCAAAAGAAAGAGTAATTTTATAATTTTTTGTTGACATATAATTTTATTTTGCATGTTACATATGGATCCTAAGATAAGTTTTATAGTAATATTTTATTTCTACTGTATTATTTTTGTTTTGTAAAACCTAACGCTTCCTAAGATGTGATTGACATGTTATATTATACTCTACTATTACCTCTAGCTTATCATCCAAATCATACTATGCACCATATTGAAATTGAAATGACGCATATGGAGCTAAGAGACTTGATTTTATTTTATAATACTAGTAGTGTAAACACTGCAAATCTAACCTTTTGAGTATAGAATTAAACTTATGTATTATAGACGATTCCTTTAAGTCAACAGAGCTAGTAAAATTTAAAATCGATTAAAATTTCAATTCAAAACCTAAGGTAAATATGAAAACTTTAAATTATTAATCGAAACTCCAATTGTGTACACAAACCTTAAACCCAAAATATGTATAACTATAAGAGATTAACTTCGAACTAGATAAAAACCTTAATCGCGTACGAAAACCGTAAATTCTATACGTATATACTTATGAGAAATCAAACTCGAACCTGATCAAAACTTTAAAACCATAGTTTTAAGAATATAAATGCACTAATTCATTATAACCATGATAAAACCCTAATCAAGTATAAATACGTAACAATATACTAAATCATATAAAATCATTAACTAATGATCAAAGATGACTTCTAATTGCTCATAAATGGGTACATACTAAATTAATTTATTAAGAACTATAATATTACACTACAGATAACATTAATCTTATAATTATATAAATAAGCTAATAATATGTAAATTTAAGTGTTTAGTTAATATTTAGGCTATATATAGTCAATGTTAATATTATAAATTGTACTTTTCATGATAATTATATTAGGTATGATGCTAAATATGATCTATAGGATAGAAATACCTAGAGAAAGATTCTAATAATTATTTTAACCAATTATTTCATTTAATCCCATATTTCCTTTCATTTCCTTAATGTTTCCCCTAATTATCTTCAATTCTATTATTATCTACACTAATTACATGTAATCTTGGAAAGTTGACCAAGTTAACATTTGATTAAGTCAAATGTTGACTAAAGTCAAATGTTGTCAACATTTGTCTTTTTCACCTAGAACTCTATTGCATTTTCCATGGAATTCTTCTCATTTTTCACATTTTTTTTTCATTCTTATCCCTTCTTTTTGGCCATCCATTCCACCCCTTCTAGAGTTCATTTCCTCCTTCTATAAATTACATTTAAGACACAACAAATCTCTCTTTTCTTTTCTATCCAAATCGTAATCCTCTTTGCCATTTCATTTCCTTTTTAGCTTTCAGTTTTCTCTTCCTTTTCCCTTATAATAAACCTAATAACTACTACTCCTAAGATCATAAACCTCCATCCATTTTAGGGAGCAAAAGAGGTACATGTAATATATTCCTATTAGTATTTTATATGAAGTGTGTTTGTGATTTCTTTACATCTAACTTGTGAATTAATATAGTTATGATGTTAGTAAATACTTAGCTTATGTTTTAGAAGTGAATCCTAATGATTATATGTATTATCTTGCTTTTCTTTTTTTTCAAAACCCCTATATTATGTACATGTACAAATACATATAAGAAATACCCATACATGTGTCTATAAGTGTAGAAACTCATGTACACATGTAGCATAAGGGCTTATATGGACTAAGTGTGTATAAATCTTAGTAAAATACATAATATAACTATACACCTACATAGGTAAGAATAGGAAAAACACATGTACATATATATGGATATTCCTATATATGAATATCCTTGGTGTACATAACCGAAAATAATAGAAATATTAAGTATACATACATATAGAATACTAATTGAACCTATAACATGCAAGTATGTGAATTATATGAAGATTTCTCAAAGGTATATTAGGGAAATATGAAAATATGTATAAATATACATATGCAACCATACTTATATATGGGTATATGTATAAGTATATACATGAGTATGCTAGAAGTATATATATACATGAATATACATATAAGGTGTATAGACACATAGTTATAACATAGGTACATACATATTATAACATAAGTATTTAATATTAAGTAATAAAATAATTATATATAATGTATATAAATATGGATGGACCGAAACCCTTAAAGGGATAAATCAAGCCCATAATACATTAATTAAGTTATTCTAGTATTATATAAACATGTGTAATAATTAGCTAAAATTTAGGAAATATAGAAATTAAGAAAATCTAGTAGATTGTCATGTGGACTAACAAACTTATGCCGTGTTGGTAACTTACTCAAATAATGTAATTAAATTACAATTTATACTAATAATAATAATAATAATACATAATAATGAAAGTTCAAAAATTTAAGAATGTAAGAAGTTAGGAATCAATTAACTCATGAATCAACAAAATAAAACACGAAATTTATAAATGAAAACATTTAAGGCAAAATAACAATATTTATAATACTTTAAGTTTATATTATAAAACGCGGGTCTTAACACCCAAAGCGAACCCCGTTACGCGAACATACATCTAAAAATGATGAAAATCAATTGTAAAATCATAAAAATCGAAATTAGGATGAAAAAGTTATATATGACTAAAGATTTAAGATAAATCGAAAAGAATAAGTAAGATAATTAAGTTAATTGACCTCAAAAACTAATAATGAGGAGAAAAATAGATAAACTAGTTTCTCACTAAGTATGATAAACCCTATACATACCATACTCAGGTTATATTGGGAAAAATAGATAAACTACAATAGACTTTTAGTTAACTGAGAAGTCTAGTTTTTTATAATATTTATAAATTTTATTATCTTTTAGGCATTTAAATGTCAAGTTCTAAAAATCCCCAAAGGCTTATAGAATGAGCAATAATCCAAGTGAGGGAATTCTAATGACTTGCTACCTACTTATACGTGTTATTTCTATGATGTTTTATTGCTTGTTGTTGCCTAAATATCTGAATGACTGTTTTGCTTGTTTATTATCATCCGTGTGATCACCTTCTTAAACTGATAAATACAAATATTTAACCAAAATAACCAATTATATTCGCCGCATGTCTATGACTCAATAAATGTATGGATATAGAGTGTTAGCTTTATAAAATTTTGAGAAAAATATTATTTTTGGAAAGGTTTTTCTAATCTTAAACACATTTTTATACAATTTCCTTAAAGGCTCATAGTGCTGTAAATGATCTTTTATTGTTAAGGAAAAGTTAGCATAGGATCTCCAATTAATAATGAGAGAACTCGCTTTATTGTGCACATGAGGCATTGGATAGATTTTGATTACAAGAGAACTCACATGTTTGTGCCTAAGGGGCCTTAGATGGTGGATAGCCCTAGTTTGGGGTCCACTTATTTGGATTAGAACTCCTTTCTTGACTAAGATAATAGTGGAGTATCGTTTAGAGAGGTGGTGCCTCTAGGCATCCTCATATGAATAAGATGAAGTGCCCTATACAGGTAAGTACATGAGATAATTGAAGTGTAAACAATATAATTCTACATCTTCTATAGTTTTGGACTCATATGGATGTGTTGCTTGCATTCATTGCGCTTGCATCCATTTTGTATGTAGATAGCTTGTATGTTTGTTAATAGTGTTTGATAACTTGTTTGAATGGTAGTGATAAGAAACGAACTCACTAAGCTATTTTATGCTCATTCCCTCTTAGTTTTTTTTGTAAGTTTACTTATGTTGGGATTGGGATAAATCTCGAGTACCGAATGCAAGGTGAAGATAAGCATGTTAGTAATGGAATAATTGAGACCTTTATAAGTGATACAGAAACATCATTTGTAGGAAATATTTATATGTTAAAGTTCAATATAATATAATCATTTAGAGTTTTGCAATTTCTTACTTGTAAGGTGGTTTTTATATCATGGGTACACATGTAATATGAAAATTTCAGATAATCCTACTAGGCTCCTTTTAGGGTCATGATAAGTAAGAGCAATGGTTATGTAACTTTTTGAGCAAAGTGAGGATGAAAGTTATAATAACTTAAGTATTAATATTGAGTTCAAGAAGGAGATGAGATCGTTGCAACATTTTTGTTTATGAGTCTAGTGAAAACTTGTGGTCGATTTTCATGTAGCAATTGTAAAAGGAAGCTTTGATCCTGTAAGAAGTTAAAGGGCTCTTTTATCATTACTAGTTTTATAAGACTCCACATATGAATCAATTTGATGATAAATCAAAATCATCCATGATAAGATTCCAATTTGATGTTAAATTGCTTTCTCAATTATGTTAGGAAATGTCCTAATGTGAAGATTACCTTTCTTCATAGAGTGGTTGAAGAAAACTTTGGCTATATTGTCTTTAGAAGAATCATGTAGAAGAATATAGCAGTAAATGAGAATGTATGCAACAATTGAGACAAATCATATAATGATTAATCAAAGCTCATCAATGCAATCAAAATTAGTTATCCTAGTTTGATTGTCAATTTTCAACAAGGGGAAATCAAGCTTGCAGTTGTGTTGATAATATGGAATTGGGCTTGTACAAGGAACAAACATGAGTTATTGGTGACACTTAAGGTATCTCCAACATGTATACTTTGACGCTCAAGTCATTAGGGTGGTTAAGAATATTAATAACCAAGTAATAAAGAGTAGAGAAGAGAGTAAGGTCTCAATCCCCTTATCTTTAGCTTCAGATGATATTTACAAGAGTGAAGGGGAAAGATGGATATGACAAGTCATATCTTAAGTGATGTGACTTTGGGAGACAACCACCAATTCATCAATTGGGGCATTTGTAAAATAAATTGAAGAATTAATATTTTTAGGGTTTTTGTAGTGTTTAAGGGAATTGGATATGATTGACACTCAAACGGAGATGTATCGTTTGAATGCAAAACTGCACCTAGCTAACTTGATATTAGCACAAATTGGTTAGATGGTCTATTCATCACAAATTGCAAGGACTTGATAAGAACTAAGGTTGTTGAGAGAACTCAAATAAAGTGTGTAATTTATTCAATGATAAAAATAATATCAAGTCTTACAAGAGTATTTATACCTCTTGGCTAAAAATTGATAAAACAAGAAACAAATAAAAGAAAAGAATAATCAAGCCTCAAAATAATAAAGGTTCAACAAAATATTTAATAACACATTCTGTACAAGTCCATAAGGCTCTATACATGCCATTATAATGACATCCTCCAATACACATCGTGTAGTTCTTCACGACACAACATACACAATACTCCATGTACACGCCATGTATTTTGGCATTGCAATAGTATATGCGGTGTAAAATTCATGTCATTAAGTAGGTTAGAGTTCCACTAAGGATTGGGGATTATGTAAAAGAGTAGTTGTGTGATGTAGTAGTCATGGAGGTAGAACATCTTCTACATGAAAGGCCTTGGATATATGATAAGAGAGTAATTTAAGATGAGTTTATGAGTACCTTTACATTTGCCAAATATGGATAACATATTATTTTAACTCCTATGACTCCTACTAAGATCTGGCTTGACTTGGTCGCATGAGAGAAAATGCAGAGAGGACAAAAAAGTATGTTTATGTGGAAACTAAATGTTAATTTTTTAAGGTCAAAACAATTACGAGATTCCAAGGCAAATTATCTGCGACATCGGGTAGATCATGAGAGTTAGGGACTAAATAAATTTGATTTGAGCCAAGAGAGGAGTTGAGCATTGATAGGACTGATGAAAGACTAGCGAGTGAAGAACAAAAGGATGAAGAATTGCAGTTTCTGTAGTTAGCGACGAAATGACAAGGCTAATGCCATCCGGACGTCAAGAGCACAGAAGAGTCTAGTAGCAAGTTCTTGCTACCAATTAAACATCAAGAGTAATCTCAACCAAATACCAAGACTAATCCCAACGAATCGGCAATAAGGGAAAAGACCATAGAATGTTTGGGTCGGTAATTTCCAACATCGGCAAAATGGTAGTGTGATTAACATCCAACTGGTAAGCCCTGAGACTGACGACTTTTTTCTTATTTTAGGTGTTTTATTTTACTTAAGGCCACTTAATTACGATTATGCTGTCAAATCAGGGTTAGTATTTAAAGTGTCTTTTCTCATTATAAGAGGTCATATATCCCTTTATCATCTACCATAAACGTATTATACTCTCTTGAGAACAACACCTTAGCCAGATTGCTAGATTTATTGAATATTATCAATTGGATATTTTCTATTTAATTGTAGTGATTCTTAAGTACGTTTATCAATGTATAATATTGGATTTACCTAATTAAGTCATTGAATACCAAAGATCATGAGTTATAGCAATTGAAGATCGTCAATAACATCCGTTCGATTATTGGAATTATTTTCAACAATTGTTTGTATCCCAATTCATTTATTTTCTATTATCGTCAAAATTGTCCTTGAACACTCTTTTTATCGTCAAAAGCTGTTGTGCCATTATTCATAGTTTGTGCTTGGAAGCTCAATCGATTCGTGCTCATCGACAATAGAGCACATTCCAAATGAATTGGTAAGCAAAGTATAATAATTATATGTTATATATAGCCTACAAGCTATATTTTATATTTACAAAAGTACATCTTTAGTTTTACCACTTTTCAATTGTAGCCTTAAACCTTTTATTTTTTTCATTCGAGTCCTCAACATATACAACTATTTCTAATTGATGGCATTTTCCATCCATGTTTGGCATGTTACGTCTGATTGGTGAAAATTAATTGATCTAATTGTACAAGATAATAATATATATTATTTAAGTAAATTATTAAAAATTTAGAAAAACAACAAAAAGTAGAAAGCTTAATAGTAAAATCTGTGAGATTAAAATTTTAAAAAATTAGATATATAAGTAAATAATAAAAAATCTAAATATTTGAAAATAAAGTATTAAAAAAAAAGTTAATAAAAATATAAAACAAGCCATTCCAACCGCCTCAATAGCTAAGGGTGGCTAGAACGGCTAGAAATTCCAATTCAAGTTGCAATCTATTTTAACAAATGGATTGTTCAACCTATCGATAGATGTGGATGGTCATTTACTATCTTAAGGATTGCACGACCCCCTCATGATGATGAATGATCACCCACAAACGCTACATTAACAAAATAAAAGAAAAACAAAATGTTGCAAATCCTAATCAAGTTGTGTGACTTAATTGGATTTTCCTTTGATTTCTTTTTTCTTGTTTTATTAAATCAAGGCAAGCTTGGACAGTCGGCATCACCTTAAGGGGATGCATAAACCCCTCCCCCTTTATGCTTGTAGGCAACCTAACATGGTTGCCAATGAGTCTATCAACCCATTTATTAAACGGGTTATGACTAAATGGGAAATATGGTGAGGCCAGCCATCTCAACACCAGAGGGGTAGCCGCAATGGTTTGTTTGAATTTTTTCTTGATTTTCTTTTTTCTTATTTTAGAACCTTTTTTATTTTATAAACTTTTGATTTTTTAATTTTGTACTTAAATATTTAATTATCGAAGATTTTTTAATTACTTCATTTTACACATTTTTTATTGTTTTTCATTTTTTTACATTTTTATTTTTTACAATTATTTACTTAAATAATATATATTATTATCTCATTAAATTAACTTAAATTTTTTTCACCAATCAAATTGTTGTATTTATCATACATGGATGGAAAACTTAACGCATTCAAACTCAAATATAAAAAATGAAAGCTTTTGGACTAAAATATTAAAATAGTTAAAGATTGAAGTCTAAATTTATACATTTTTTCTTATATTTATTCACATAGGAAAAATATATATCCACATTTAAAAGGTTGATATAAATGCATATCACAAGAATATAAGTCTTATAATATATATATATATATATATGTATATGTATGTATATATTCAAATGAATTATCATATATAGTCTTTTACGTATTATTTATATATATACATATATGGCTTATACAATTATATACACACAAATATATGCATAATCTTTTAGTCTTCTTTATATAAATATATATGTAACTGTTATCTAGAAATGCATCTTACAAACATGATTAAATATATTGAAAAGTATGTAAACCAAGGCATAATACTTGCATATTATACATAGGCCACAAGCTATATTACTCGTGTACATTACTATATTATTCGTTCAATAACATCCCAAAAAAAAAAGAAAAATTAAATGTATATTGCAAAAATAAATCTTACAAATCAATTAAAAGCATTTACTATACCGAATCATTTATAGAATAGGGATGTTTATTCACATTAAATCATATTTATATTTTTTTGTTTCCCGACAAACTTGCAATCATAGATTCATAATGAATGTTGTTGTTACAAGAATGATGGACAAACTATTAAGATAAAGAATGTACTTGCTTTCTTTATTTCTTTCTTTCCTTTTTTTTTTTTTCTTTTTAATATGATTTCGAGATAACTTACTTGACTTGTATGATTGCAAGTGTTACAATCTGTTATTTAGATGGTAAGTGTGGGTATCTAACTCGGGCAAAATGTGTGGAAGGTAAAGTCAACAAACAGTTTTTTTTTTTTTTTTTTTGTAAGATAGAGTATTCTCTAAAGGTAGATTTGGTATTTTACGAGTAAATTAGTCAAAAAGATACCTTTTAAGAGGGATGCACTTAGAATAGTCATAAATAGATAAAAAATAAAAAAAAAGCTGACTCACCATCCACAGTATAAATATTAAGTAAATATATAAGAGGGAAGGATGATCAAGCGCCGCACACTTTAAGAAAGGTGAGTTTACCGTTCCTAACAAATGGTATCAAAGATAAAGTTTCAACCTCATGAAGATACTCAAACACTGCCAATATATCAAATGAAAATGATAGTTTTTGTTGATAATTGGGTTCTTATGAATGAAATTTAATAGGAGAAACAGCTATTAGGTAAAGGATATTATTGTCAAAGAGGGCAATTGTGTGCTAAACTGTATTATAATAAGACTACCCAAATCTTTAAAAATGAATTTTAGTGTACAACTCTTATCATTGAACCACTTGATAAGAAACGAAAATCATTGGACCACTCAATAAGAGGCGCCTTAGAAGATGGAGGAATAGATAAGGGCAAAAAAGCTTATGAAAGCCTTGAATCACAGTGGAAGTAATTCTGGTTGGAATTAGACGAGTGGAGTAGAGTCAATGATCTTGTGGGGGAGGATAGTGGCAAAAAATTGCTCTACAACGATTTAGATGGAAGAGAATATTACGGTACATAATTTGGACGGCAAGACGAGGTTTTCAACTTGGGCATAACATGCAGCGACTTGGAACGAACTTTGTCGAGCTTTGTGATATTACCCTTTTTCATTCTTTTTCTTTTCTTTTGTTTTTTCCCTTTTAAATGTATGATATATGTTTCCGTCGTATTGAAAATTGTATGTTTCTCATTTGCTTCATCTCTGCTCATGATTTTTAGATAATTATTTGTATTTGTATATAATTTGATATATTTTATAAAACCTGATTATCAGAAGTTTATATATTTATATCATTAATATCATTATGATATTGAAAAAAAAAAAATCCAAGAAAGAGAAAAGTTGAGCCTGATGCTCTTCACAAACCTGCACTTGGAAGTAGGACGCTCAAACCACAGAGAAGTCAAGTCACTGGGACATCAAATTAGCACATTTGAGGTTTCCAAATCCTGTGAACGTGCAGGCCGAAAAAAAATCGTATATATAAGCATAGCCTAAGTTATGAGAGGTCCATCCGAAAAGAAAAGGAGCCATAAGATATTTAACAGAAGTTAGAATTTTTATTTTTATTTATTTATTTATTTTTTGGTGAGGGTGTAAAGAGAAGCCAGATTTCAAATATGCCAGTCAAAAGTAAAATACTCACTACTTTTCCACGGGTTATATGCAGTCCCGTCACGGGACCATTTGGTCCCATTGTCTGACCCTTCAATTCCTTGTTCCATTAACTTTTCTAGCACTCTTGGTCAAATAATGTAGTATGGGAAGTCTCCTCCCTCCGCACTTTTCTAAAATAATCAACTTTAAGCAATGTGAAATCTTTTTCTCTTTGCCATTGACAAATGCTCATAGGACCTTTAAGAATTAGCATAGGGAGGATGCTCCTTTCACAAAATAACATTAGCTAAATGAAACTAGAGATAAACATGGAAAAACTGACTAGAATTAGAGGTAAAAAAGTGAAAAATGTCATGTATATTCAAAAATGGGAAATTATTGGGATCTGGATAATCCAGCCTAAATAATTTTTTAAATGGCTTCATAAAATCTATAAATTCAGCAGATTAAATAAAATAATCTCACATATTTAAGAAATTTAATAGCTAGCCTTTTTTTTTTTTTTTAATATAAAACCGAATCTATCAAAAGGGAGTATCCCTGAAACTCCAGTCAGAATAATAATAACTGTCTGATGCTAATATATTGAAAACTTACCTTATCAACATATTCAAGCCTTTCCTTTTCATGGGAAAGGAAATGTTGCCTAATATGCCAGTTCAGGTCCCATCTGCCATTTTCATGTAAAAAAGCAATCTCTACAATAAAGAAGTCATTGCTCAATCAAAGCTAAATCCGAATAGGTTACATGGACCAAAATGTTTACCTTACGAACATTGAAATATTAAATTGAAACTCCTTTAAGTTCAAGAGAAATAAAGAACTATGAGAACAATTCTAAAAGCAAGCAATTTCCATATAGCGACAGGTCGGTTACAGAGCTAATGGACATGGAACAAAGTAAGAAAAACCAAAGTTTGCAATGATCCTTTTCTAATTAGCCCAAAAATATCGCCAGTACTTTCCATTTCCGATGTGGTATTCTCATTTTTCAGGAATTCATTTTGAATATATCAACTAAACTAGGCTCTCCAACAGAATCGGACAGAAATAGAAAGGGCATTTCATGTTGGAATTAAGACAGTAAACTTAATGATCAAATGGGACAGATAATAATCATCCTGATAAGAACCATTCCTAGTTATTCCGATCACCTCATTAATGGCATCAAATAAGAGGCCTTTAGTTTAAGAGTCATAGCTAGAATCTACTAAAAAATGAGTCAAAGCAAGGCCCTACCTAATAAGAGTCAATGCAAGATTTATTTTTATTTTTTACTTCTAATTTTTAAATTCTGCTTAATCCCACTATAAACTCATAGCTTGAGTTGACCCAACAATTGGTAATAATAAGAGTTTCCACATATATAACAGAACTTTACCAAGAGCCTAGCACACAGATATTAAAGCATGGTACCACATGAAAGCAAAAAGAAATTAATTATCCAAAGAAAGCGGCGTAAGAAACAAAGCAGAAGGCATGATACTGGAATTGTGAAACCATGACATGTGAACTGGTTGGTTTCACTAGTAACAAGTTTTTGTTGATCATGATGAGATTTGAAGGACAAAAAATTAGCAAACCATAATTAACCGAAGCTGACCTCTTTCTAGAGTTGGTATCACCATTCAGAGCCGTATCCTTAGGGGGGGGGTGCGGGGGCGGGGGTGGGTTGGGTGGAAAATAAAATCTCTCCTTTTGTTAATTTACTTTTTGCCGCAGCCTATATGTGTGCTTGGAAGACGAGAATTTTTCCATTTCTCTTGTTTCATTCATTACCATTTGATCATGTCAATATTCATATGCTAGTCTCACATCAACATTTTTCAAAATTCTTTTTTTTTCTTTTTTTGAATTTATTGCAATTTTTCCTTTCGAATTGTAATCACGATAATTTGATAAGGTTGCATCTACTAATGGGTTTTAGAAGGAAGAGGGGGACGGACAACAAAAGTGGCGAGACAATGTTTAACATTTTCCGCATTGTTTAACTATGCCATTTCTTTCAGTTCCTACAACAATCAATGTTATGAGCCACTAGTTATTGCATCCCGGCGAGATTGCTACAATAACTTTTGGAACTTGTACAACTTTGATTGTAAGAAATATTTAAGAAAAATAATTCCAGAACACGTGTCCCATGGAATAAACACACTTTATGTTTCAACCAAGAATGATTTTCCCGCTATTGCTGAATTTGACACGACAGGTGGATGATTTAAGGTAAAGCTAATTTATGAGATGAGCAATCCTTGTAAGAAATTTTCATGGGGGAGAGAAAATATTCATATTTAGGCAAGCTGATACAAACTTGGAATTTCAAAAAAATCAGCCCTAGAAGGTGAAATTTGCAGGAAAGGCCTGCATTTTCACACTATATAATGTACGGTTTGCTTATGAAATATGATTTCAATTATATAACTATGCAGAAACAAGCATACAAAAGAAATGAGAACACGAGCTGAAGCCATGAAAACAACAAACTTTATTCACTAAAGTCAGCATGAATTAGTTTATAATCATATCCTTTGCAGGTAACCTACAAATTACAAAAAAGCAAGCTCGAGCCTAAAATTTCCACCTATCAAAATGCAGACTCTCATCTCTCCCTGTTGATTTTCCTAGCTTCATTCGTCTTCACTTGATTTGCATTACTTGCCCAATGCATTCAACTAGTTCTCAGAACTATGCCCTCGATCACCCACACACTTGCCAGTTCTCCCTATCTAGCCAACTACAGAAGCTGTTAACAGCTAGGAATTCTATAATGATGCCAAATCATCATTTCTCCTACACAAGGTAGAATTGACCTCAAAGAAGTCAAAACAATGCAATTTATTATTTACACCAGCAAAGCTACCATTAGACTTAATTCTTCCAAAAATTTCAGCTTTTTTCCTAAGATTCCATCCCTTTCCACATTGGCAATTTGAAATCCAAGTGCCAAATGAAACAACCCGATTCTCATGAAAACCCATGTTTCTTAACTTCCTCCTCCTCCGAGTGTTCCCTTTTGTCAACAGATTATTCCTCAGCCTTATCAGAAATCAACGATATGATATCCAACCTCATCGACAATGAAACTAAATCAATTCTCAGGACAACCTGGTTTCTCAACTTCCCGTCCACTCTTCTGCAATTTCCCCTTCTCCTTTTCCTGTTGCTTCCCTTTCTTCAACATCTTTATCCTCTGCCCACTTGGCTTCAGAAACCCGGCTTGTAATCTCACCATCTCTCTCAAAACCCTAATTAAACACCTCTCAATCTCAGTCCCATTAGGTTCAATAACTGCTAAAGCCCTAGCCACAGCTTCCATAGTACTCACACAACCAACAAACGGCTCTTTCCTGAGCAACAATTCATTATCATAAATACTCCCTCCACCTTCATTCTTATACTCACAATCCAAACAAACCCTAGTGGCGAAATTACCCAAATAGTCTTCACTCGCCCTAACCATCTCCTTGGCATGCTTCCACGTGGCATCGAAAACGATGAGGACGAAGTTAATTGGAGGGAATTGACCGTTGGGGTACATATGGGGTAGTTGGGATAAGGTGAGGTAGGGTGAAGGATTAAGGTTAGGGTTAGGGGGAGGGAAGAGGTAGATGGAAGGAGGGGATTGGTCAAGGAGAGGAGAGAGATTGGGGAGGAGGCGGCGAGTGATGAGGGTAGTGGAGTTAAGAAGGCATTTGGAAAGGATTGGGACGGTGGAGAGCTTGTGGCGAGACTCGTGAGGATGGTGGAGGATTATGATTTTGGTGGTGGTTGGGATTGGGGTTTGTGGGAGGACATGGCAGAGGCATACTGGGAGAGGGCGCTCACAGCTTGGGCAGATTTGCCGGTGAGTGATGGCGGCCGAGGAAAGCTGGACGCAATCATCTTCTTTTTCTTCTTGTTTTTCTTCACCTCGAATTGCAGCGTCCATGCGGCTTGGGAGTTTAGTGCCAGTTTTGTATAAAGTCGCAAGCGGTTTGGGAGTTCAGGTTTTGAATGAAAATAGGGCCATATTAAAAATAAAATAAAATCAAAATAGGCTTCGAAATCTATTTCGGCAATACTGTAGTGAAATCTCACGTGGGTTCATGGAAGTTTGTACTGGAGTCCCACGCGGATTTGGAAAAAGAAAGGACAAAAGAAGCCACATGTCTTGTTGTACAATAAGCCACGTGTTCTGTTGTACAAAATACAAGATGAAAGTCACAGGCACCACATGTGCGATTTCTATTGCATGAGAATAACAAAGACAACGCAGGGGCTCGTGTGACCTCCTTTAACCTGAAGTCTCGTAGCCCGCGCGACTTCAGTCGCTATATAAACCACATCAAGCAGCGCTCTCATTTGCTACATATCTCGTAAATTCAGTGGATAGGTCCTCTCTCTGAGGCACATTCTTGCTCAAAAGTATTTAAGGTATGTTTACTTGTGTGGAATGGAAGCCATTTTCTCTTTATCCTTTATTATCATGTTTACTTCGTATTTAATTATCAAATTATAATTTATTAAAAATTTTTATCACATAAAATCAAGTAATAGAGATTTATTCCTTAAAGTAAGGAATTGGCGTTCAGCAACAAAAAGATATATTATACCCCTTTATTTTTCATCTCTTTCATGCACATTGACCTGCCTACCACCCCTACCATCATCAGTACCTCCACCACGTTTGGCGACTACCACCCTTTTCTTCTTCTTTTTCTTTTTCACCATTGTCATCTACCCACCACCATCCTTTTCTTCCTCCTTTTTTCAACAACCATAACGCTAGCATCTCCTATGACTCCAAGTCAAATACCACTTCTCACTAACCATTACCACAGTGCATATTCATCGACTACACCTACCAACTTGATCCAGTTACCTAATTCGATGTTTTGGTCTCTTTCTTTATGTTGATTTTTCTCTCTTGACCATACTCATTGACGACACTCATCAACCATTCCCATCCACCAAACTTGGAATCAAGTTTTAATCTTTCCAATCTTTCTCTCTCTTGATTTTTTTTGGAGTCAAAACTTTTCAAAACTAAAATAAATTTAGTAATTGAGTTTTGAGTGGCATAGATTTGGGATTGAGATGAGACCAAAGAGGAAAAAGAGTGATGGATGTGAGTGGAGGCATGAAGAGCTAGTAAGAGAAGAAGCCATGGAAGGCATGCTATTAGGGAGTTCCTAGATTGGGTATCTAACTTGAAAATTAAAAAAAAAAAAAAGAAGAAAAAGAAGGGTAAAAGGGTCCTCCTTTAAACCCTATTACATATCTAATCATTACTGCCCTTTATATTTGAGTAAACAATATAATTGGTATTCCTCTCTTATTCTATTACCTAATAATTACAATTACATTCCCTCCATATTCCATTTAGTGAAGTAAATGCATCATTAATGTCTTACAAATCGATAAGAATAACTTAGTTGATCTATTATATTATTTTATTTTTCTTGTAAACATTATTATTTTATGTCTTTGGTTAGCAAATCTAGGTCCTTGCAATATATTATAAAATTTGTTTATATATTTCATATATGTGTTTTCTTGTGTACTTAAATGTGAATGCAATTTGTAATTTGCTAGAACAGATGCAAGATATCACGTATAGTAATTATTGAGAGTAGGTAATTTAGTGTTTTGGAAATGCAAATAAGGTGTTTGTTTAAAGTCGTGTTAAGATAATATTAATGCAAATAACTTAGATACCCAAGTTAGACACCTCTAAGGTTTGAAACAAGGTGACAAGTCAGTAGAAGAGTGTGTACGGGAATCCCAATTACTAATGATTTGATGTGATGTCGACGAACCTGAAACTCGAACCATAGCTCGATTCATTTCTAGGCTTAGGACTAAGATTGGTCATATTGTGGGGTTGTAGAGATTTAGGAGTCTAGATGAGGCCATCCGAGTGGCACAAAAGTTTGAGAGGTAAAGGTGGAGCTAGATTAGCGAACTTAGATTTCCAAGCTAAAGTAGCATGCTAAGCCAATCGGATTATGGCCAAACACCAAACAATTCTAGGGTGACTTACTAAGGGTAAGTACTAAGCTGACCTAAAGAGGGCTAAGGTAAGGGGAAGGTTGAGGAGCCTGAGGTCCGAAGAAACCAAGGTTAGAGCTTAAGAAAGAAGACCTAAGAGATTAAATGCTTTAAATGTCTCAGTTATGGATACGAGGCTAGTCAATGTCCGAATCAACATGTCATGATGATCAAGGGAGATAAGCCTCAATTTGAAGTGGAGAGTACTTATGAAGGAGAGGAGGAAGTGAAAGTTAGCCCAATGCTAGAGGAGTTTCAAGAAGACCTTAATGCCCTTACACCTCCTAAAGTAGGAGTCGAGTACTGTTTTGTTGTGAATTGATCTCTTAGCACTTTTGTAGCCGATGAGAATGTGCAAAGGGAGAATCTCTTCCATACGAATTGTCTAGTGAATGGCAAGCTATACGCCTTGATCATTGATGGAGGAAGCTATTCCAATGTTATAGCATAGGGAGTAGTTAAGGCCATGAAGTTATCAATCCTTCCTTACCCTAAGCTGTATAAGATTCACTAGTTGAATAAGAAGGGAAGTTTACCCATTGCTAAGCAAGTTAGAGTATTGATTGCCATTGGTGATAGATATAAGGACGAGGTATTATGTGACATCCTTCTCATGTGTGCTTCTCACATCTTACTCGATCGACCCTGGCTATTTGACTTAAGGTTATTACATAACGGGCATATAAACACCTACATGTTCCAAAAAGACGGGAAAAAGTTATACTAACCCTTATGAGTAAGGAAGTGCAAGAGACATAGGATAAGGTTACCATATCATTACAGTGAAAGTCCTTAGTGATTTCCCGAGATCAATTTGGCTAAGAAGTCAAGGCTAAAGAGTACGTACTCCTTTTAGTTAGGAAACTCTTAGAGTTAAGAGAAGCCAAGAGCTTACCTATCAAAGTGCAGATAAGACTACAGGAGCATGCTGACCTATTTCCTATCGAGATGTTGAAAGACTTACCACCTTTAAGAGGCATTGAACATTGCATTAACCTTCAGCCAGGAGCTGTACTACTAAACCAACCTGCCTATAAGCTCAATCTTAAGCAGGCAATTGAGCTAAAGAAACAAGTGGATGAGTTAGTGGATTGTGGATATGTTCATGAGAGTATAAGCCCTTGTGCCATGGCAGTTGTATTAGCACCGAAGAAGGATGAGTCATGGAGAATGTGCATTGACAATCGAGCTATAAATAAGATCACTATTAAATACCGATACCCGATCCCATGACTTGATGACATGCTTGATGAGTTACTTGGTGCTTGCATCTTTTCAAAGATCGACCTAAAAAGTGGCTATCATTAGATATGAATGAAGCTTGGCGATGAATGGAAAACTGCTTTCAAAACAAAGGATGGTCTGTTCGAGTAGTTAGTGATGGCGTTTGGTATGACGAATGCACAGAGTACTTTTATGCTACTCATGAATCATGTGCTAAGGTCACTAATTGGCAAATGTGTTGTGGTATATTTCGATAACATTTTGGTCTATAGTGCCAACCTTACCTCCTATGTTAAGCATTTAAGAATAGTATTTGATATTCTTCGTATCGAGAGGTTATTTAGCAATTTGAAGAAATGTGTGTTTTGCTAGAGCAAAGTCATATTCCTTGGATATGTTGTATTAAAGGGAGGAGTTCGAGTTGATGATGAGAAAGTCAAAGCTAATCTTGAATGGCTTACGTTGACTAATGCTGCTGAACTCAAGAGCTTCTATGGTCTAGCTTTATTCTATAGGAGATTCATTTGAAACTTCAGTTCCATAATGGCACCATTAACTAAGCTGACCAAGAAGAACTTTAAGTTTATGTGGTCGGAGAAAGCTTATAACAGTTTTGAAGAGATAAAGTCTAAATTGACATTAGCCCCACCACTCACCTTACTAGATTTTAAGAATGTTTTTGAGGCAGAATGTAATGTGTTTGGGTTCAGTATTGGTGTTGTCCTTATGCATGAATGCTGACCCATTGCCTATTTCAGCGAGAAATTGAGAGGAGTTACCTTAAATTACTAGACATATGATAAGGAGTTCTATGTCCTTGTCCAAACACTATAGAATTAGCAGCATTATCTATTGCCGAGAGAATTCATTATCGTTATACCTTCATTACTACGATGGAAGCAAAGGTACTTGGATTGGCACCCTACCTGATCAATATGAGCATGATCCGTATTTTAGGCCTTTAGTAGCCAAGTGCAACATTAGAGGACTTGTAGATAAGTTATACATAAGCCACGGATTCCTGATGAAGGGCAAGCAGGTTGATGTGTCGAGTAGTTCAACTAGAGAGCTACTCATCTAAGAAGCTCATGCTAAAGGCTTAGCCGGCCATTTTGGAGAAAAGTGAATAGCTAAAATATTGAAAGAACATTTCTATTAGCCTAGGATAACGAAGGATGTGTGCCAAATTCTTGAGAGATGTAAGATGTATAAACATGCAAAAGGAAGGAGAGAGCTGTATGGAGAATACACATCCCTGCCCATACCTGAGTACCCATGGATCGACCTAAGCA
Organism: Lumnitzera littorea; assembly: GCA_024138015.1. Lineage (NCBI taxonomy): Eukaryota > Viridiplantae > Streptophyta > Magnoliopsida > Myrtales > Combretaceae > Lumnitzera > Lumnitzera littorea. The sequence continues at coordinate 61,997,250 of JAMXBB010000003.1, read as the reverse complement.
TAGATTTCATGCTTGGCCTTTCCCAAATGCTAAGAAGACACGACTCAATTATGGTGGTAGCCAATCAGCTCAACAAGATGAGCCACTTCATTCCTTACTACAGAAGTAATGATGCTTTATTTGTCGTTAACCTCTTTTTTGTAGGAAATTGTGCAATTGTATGGATTACCGAGAAATATTGTATCCAACCATGACTTAAAGTTCACAAGTTTCTTCTAGAAAACCCTATAGAAGAAACTTAACACTAAGTTTATGTACAGTACTTCTTATTACCCTTAGACAGATAGCTAGGCTAAGGTAGTAAACAGGACAGTCGGTAACCTCTTGTGAGTAGCTATTGGGAAGAACTTACATGTTTGGGACTTATGCCTACCTATCATTCAGTTTGCTTACAATCGATCAATTTATAGCTCAACAAGAAGGTCACTTTCTGAGGTCGTCTATGGACTTAACTTGAAGTTACCCTTAGATATGGCTATCAGCTTGACCGTTCAATAGGAAAGTTAATTTGACCTATAGCATGCCAAGGAATTCCAAAAGTTGCATCAAAAGGTTGTCGAACAATTAGCACAAACTATAGCTTGGTAGAAGGTGTAAGGAAGCCAAAGAAGGAGATGAATGGTTTACAGCTCTGGAGACCTTGTCTAGGTCCACCTCAGCAAGGAACGTTTCCTTGGGAAGAGAATGAACAAGCTTTCCTCTAAGTCAAACAGACCTTTTAAGATCCTTAAGCACATCAGCAACAATGCATATCATCTTAAGTTATTTGATGGATATAGTGCATTTGCTACTTTTAATGTGACTGACTTAACACCCTATGTACTTGATGAAAAAGAGAGCCAAGATTTGAGGACAAATCTTTAACAACCCTAGGGAACTAATGGACTACCAACCATTGGTCCTCTAACTAGTGCATGCCTTCAAAGCCTTCAATCACTCACCCGAAGAATTCTCTTTAATCAAGTTACCGAGGATAAGGCGTAGTTTACAGGAGAATGGTAAAAGAACTCCTTGAGAGCTCATCTCAGCCATACCCTGCTTTGTCAAGCTCCAAGTACTGAACATTATATATCGAATGACATAGTCAAGAAGTTGAGTGCCAAGGCTAACTAACCTAGTGCTGAGGTTAAGGACCTCATTCATATAGCACTATACTTATCACCCATACCCCTTTTGTATCGAGGTTGAAGTGCTGAGTGTCAAAGCTTACTTACTGAGTGATCAGATCCCCTTCACGATGGCCCCTGCCCTTCAGCTTGCTATCTTTATTACTTTATATGGTGACGCTTCTATTTGCCACCAGTATCGTACTAATATCTCATTGCCACCTATCCTTTCACCTAACACTGTACTATTTTTCCCCTTTTATCATTTGTCCTATTTACCCCTTTTTGTGTGTACTAGAAATCTCTTTTAGTGAATACTTTCTTCTAGTTTTCTTTATTTCTAAAGTTGTTTTAGGGATTTACTATAAATAGTCCCTTCGCTTTATAGCTAGAATTATCTTACATTCCTTACAGGCATTTTTTTAATATATTTGGTCCTTGCAAGACATTACTCTTTAAGCCCATTTCCATATACTTTTATCTAGTCTTATCGAGTAGCTTAAGATTAGTGGCTGGTAGACTTTAGCATTAGCTTGTATGTTACATCAAGTGAAGTGCTTAGTCGTGTTGTGTTTGTAGGTGAGTCATATCCTCTAAGTATCTTCACCTCAACTACTGCATTTAGTTCATCGACCTTACCATTCTATTTTCTTCAACACTTCGAAGGACCCATTCAGTTCTCATCTCTTATGGTAAGTCCTAATGACAACTAAGCTCCTAAACACATCAAAGTATGATAGGAAACCAATTAAGAAGTTGAAGATGAAAAAAAATGGAAACTACATTCATTTTTTGCAAATGGTTTGTAGTAGCATTAACAATATTACAACTGTTATTAAGCTTGTACATAAGCATTTTTTATTTTATCAAGGCAAAGTGTGATATGATTTTATGACCATCAACGATAATGATGATATTAAGAATTTCATTGAGATGTTAGAGGCATTTGGTGAAAAGCGCATACAATAGATATATAAGAAGACCCATAGGCAATCAAGTGTGCATATTGAAGATGATACATTTCAAGCAAACACTTCAAACTTTGCAATACAACAAGTTCAATCTATTCTAATTGATTTTCTAATGTTTGATGCGAATGAACCATGTGTTATAATCAAACCCATTATGCATGACAAAGATGCCGACATACCTATGTCAATCAATCAATAAATCAGGATCATCCACAAATTGAAAGTAATGTAATAGCCAAACACTTTATTAATGACGTCAAAACTAATGTAGATATTACAATCGTAAAGCTTTCCTGAATATTTAGGATAAGTTTAGGTATATAATAAGTAGAAGGAGGCTATTCAAGGGTAAGAGGAAGGTTATCAAGATGGTGCACAGCAATTAGGAGAAATCCTACAATAATCTTTTAAAGCTCTTAAGTGTAATCAAGATCACTAATCTTGAGACACAAGTACATTGAAGGTGGAAAGGATCTAAAGAACCAAGCATCTCTATCTTAAAGTAGGTATTATGGACATTCAATCTATGCATAGAGGCATTTAAATTCTGCTGCCCTTTGGTTTGCATAGATGGTACTTTCTTATATGGGAAGTACAACCATAAGTTGTTGCTTATAGCATTTATGGGAAAAATTGCATGGTATTGTTGGCATTTTCCCTAGTCAATGGGGAGTCAAAAGAAACTTGGGGGTGGTTTCTTCGAAAGTTGAAGAGGTATGTGGTTCGTGACTAGTAAGAAACCCTTTTTCTTATTTTTGATAAGCACATCAATATTAAAAAAGTTACTCAATGAATATAGGGTTGGTCAGAAGTCCCCATTTGTTGTGTAGAGGTTTTGTATAAGGAACATTGCTAGCAACTTCAGCTTAAAAGAGTTACTCAACGAATATAGGGTTGGTTAGAAGTCCCCATTTGCTGTGTAGAGGTTTTGTATAAGGAACATTGCCAGCAACTTTAGCAAGGACCATAAGAACTAATATGTGTAAGAAATTAGCTACAATAATAGGAATGTTAGGTCTTAGGAATTCGAATCATGTATTTGCAAAGCAAAATTTTTAAATCTTATTATCCTAAAATGTCTTAAGAGCTAAGCATTTCAATTAAACCAAAAAGAAGAATGCGAATTTTACCTTATATGATACCTTTCAAAGTTCTTAGTTAGGCATATCAAAAGGTATTGCAGATTGTGAATACCCTTTAGTATACATACACACGTACAAACACACTAGAAATAAACTACAATGTATGCTAGCACTCTAGGACGAATCCGTATTAGAGCATGAAATGACTCACAAATCTCATGTTTAACTCCCTCTCTATTTTTTTTTTTTTAAGTCTATAAACTTTCTTTACATGTCTAATATTGACGGCAAAGCATTAGTGTAACTTTAATAGAAAGTTGTCTTTATTTATATATAGAGGAGCGATAATATCTCCTTAAAGCTATTATGAGATATTTTAAGATATTAACAATATTTGATAAAATATATCATTTTATTATTTATTATTTTTCTCCAAAAATAGTAAATATCATTAGTTATCTTTCTTAAACTATTAAGAGTAGTAAATATTTCAACAATTCCTACTAGGTTAATTTAAAATAAACCAGTAGTCCATTTGTTTCCTTTGTTTTTTTTTTTTTTTTGTACAACCCTATAGGTTCATCTAATGAAGGTAGTAGGCTTAAAACTCCTTTTTAGACCTATAAGACATAAGTGGCCTCTAGTAAGATATTATGCCTACTCAAATTAAGTGAAGGTCAATGATCCGATTTTACTTATTAAACAGTCAATTATTTAGTCTCTTTGTCATATTATATCTAATGATTAAGCATGAGGTATGGATTAAGAGACTCTTATATTGTTTAATTACTCTTTTCTTAAATCTAGAGTTCAATCGACTTAAACAAATGACACTGATAACTTCTTATCAATTCATTTGAGTATAATCATGCATTTTTCTTAGTCTTACTCTTTAAGGTGTCGAAAATATATCTTTCTCAAATTAATGAGAGAGACAAATTCCTTTACAAATATTTATATTCCTCTACATAATTTAGTCTATATCCAATCACAGACTTATAATCATTTGATTAAAAATGATAAAGAATTGAGTCAAAATATGGAACTTACTATGTACGAATCCATGGTGTCATCAAGTCAAAGGATTAAAATAATACTATAATGAGTACTACTGATCAAATTGATCCATGTAGTACTCTCATGGTAGGTCGATACAATATAACATACTCTTACTTATATCTATGTGCTCAATTGATAGCTTATATCAATGATCAATAAAACATGATTACCTTTCAATCAATATATTAATCTTAATTTTTTATTGTTTCATGTAATGAAAGATTATGGATAATTTAGAATAGTGTTCTTATCACCTTACAGTTTTACTATTAAAGTTACGCACTTTAGTGACATATGGAAGAACAAGATATTCAAAAAATCCTTTTATCTTATTAAATGGCCATTAATAATGTAATAGAGAAAATTACTCATATCATAAAGAAAAATAAATTTTCAAATGACATAAAATCCATTTGATGTACAATACGTCACTAGTAGGGAATGCGAGCATAATATCACACATTTTACAAATTAATGGAGAAAATGTGGAAAGTGAAGCCAAATGCTTTGACGTGGTTTACGAAACTTGACATAAATAAGTGGACACTAGCAAGAGGCTAGTATTACCGCTTCAAGTACATGACTTTGAAAATTAAGGAGAGTTGTAATTCAGTTTTGAAAGTGGATTAGGGCTTACTATTCATAATAGTAGTTAAGAAAAGTTTCCATAACTGCATCATTTAATGAGAGAAAAGGAACAAGGAAGTGCTAAGAGAATGGCTCTAGGTTAAGTTTATATGAAATATGTATAAGAAATGATTAGAAAGAGTGAAGGTAGGGTTGACGTCTACACTTTGGTAAATTATAGCAAGTAGAAGGGAATATTTGAATTCAAATTAGTGGCTAAAAGGAAGATAACAATGTGGTGAAGGCTAGGGGTAAGACACATATTGTTAACTTGGATAAATGTGCATGCTCATACCAAAAATGGCAAATTTATAGAGTTCCATGCTTAAATGCATTCAATACTAAAGCTTCTTTTAGGGTCAACACTACCAATATGGTCGGGCATTGGTACAAGTGGAGATATTAGTTGGATGTTTACAATGCCCATTTCTACTAAATTGGCAATGATCTAAACTAGAGGGCTTTCTAATACTCACCCCTAGAGTAAGTTGATATGAAAAATGGGAAAGCAAAGATGGAAGAGTGATAACTCTGATTTTAAACATATTTCATATGGTGATTTTATAGCATTTCCCTTACATTTTTGGTTTTCTTTAAAGAAAATGATACTTAATTGAGTAAAATGTTGATTTCAGGGTTTAAACGCATTATAGGCTCGAAAACGAAGAAAACGAATCAAGTTTCACTCAATTCCGAGTTCAAACGAAGAAGTTATGAAGTTTTGAAGTTGTGCAGAAATTTTGCCTTAGTGCAGAAAGTTACACGACCTGGGGACACGGCCGTGTCCCAGGCCGTGTCTGGTGACGAAAATAAAATCCGTGTAATACATATATATAAGGGGATCTTAGGGTTCAAAAGAGGGAGAGACATTACAGAAACAAAGAGAGACAAGAGACGAGAAGAGACTTAAGGAGAAACAACATCAAGAAGCGATAACGACATCGATTTCAAGATTAGAGATTGTTCATCAAATCAAGAGGGGTTTTCATACTTTATTTCATGTTTTTGATGAATCTCGTTTTTAGATTCGTTATGATAGTTTAGAATTCAAGTATTTAGGATTATGGAACCTAGGGTTTAATGTGATTCTTGGATTGAATTATAATTTCAAGAAAGTTTCTATCTTTTCTTGATTCAATTATGTCGTTAATTATTGATTGATAATTCTAGAGTGTCAATATATGATATTATGCATGTTGATTGAGAAATTGCATGTGTAATTAGATCTAAGCATAATTGAAGAGAACTACATGTATACTTAGAGATAAGATACATGTTTCTTCCGGAAAGTTAATTGTTTGTATGGGAATTCATTAAACATTAATGCAATTCTAAGTTATATTACTAAGTGAAGAGATTCCGATAAATAATTTAGGATTAGGGTTAATATGCTTGAGAAAGATATTAGCTTTAATTGTGAATCCCTCCGGTCAAGAATCATAGAAACTGAATTGAATATATTTTAAAAGGTTACATGTTAAACACTAGGGGAAATAATTCCTAAATACATTATTGCATACTTGAAGTCGTTTGTAGTTTTATTGCTTTCTAAATTGCTTAGTTAAGTCTCATAAGTAGTTTAGTTGTTAATTTCAGTATTTTTAATTCATTCAACTCATCATAATTTTCTAGTTAGATAATAAAGCTAAAGTTAATATTGATACTCAAAATCTCTAAAGGATTGACTCGGACTCATATCCGCTATATTAAAATTGATAGGTGCGCTTGCCTCGTATCAAAGAGGTACCACATGGTGATGGATATTCATGAGGTGTCTAAGAAGACGAGGTGTAGTGCTTATCGAAAGGAATGGCATAATTAGAGAAGGTGTCCAAAGCTCAATAGGAGTAGTAAACATTTTTAACTTAGATTGCACATATTTCTACATGAGTAACTTAGATAATTAGTTATTAGTCCTATTATAATTTTTGTTGCCTCACTGACTCATGTACGATACATTTTGTAAATTAAATGGATTTGAGCCCTATTATTCTTTCATTGCTCATTGGTTAGGTAAGACATTGCTAATAGGATGTATGGGATTGATAGGTACATTTAGTAAATTCCAATTTGATCTTATGGTAGTTATTCTTGTTGTTACTTAACAACTAATGCTTATCTCTATAGTTGTTAAAATCGCAAGTCAACTATACAACTTTACGAGTTTATGATTTTATTATTATTTTTCTTAGTTAAAATAGATATAGAGTCATTTAGGTGCAAACTTTTGATAGAATTATGAATTTTAATGTAACATTCTACAAGTTTAAGATTTTACTTGTTTTACATTATTTTATATGATCCATCAATTCTACATGTTCAAATAAATAGTAGAATCGCAAATTTAACAACCATATTTACCTCCATATTTTGCTCACTCTTGCGGGGATTGGCACATCTAATTATATGACGGTATGAGTTGGCCTCAAGAAAGGATTAGGAGCTTATCGTGCTTGATCCTTGCATGATACCCTTCCTCGAGAAGGTTGGTTTCATGTCTGTTAGCAAATTACTATTCATCTAGATGGACTGGCACCTTACTACACCCTTAGTAGAGAGGTAGAGGCTAAAGACTCGTATATTCCACATGGCTTATGATGAGATGACCATCACTCTTTAGGACATTGAGGTTCAGCTTAAGTTAAAGGTTAATGGTGTTGTAATTACTTGCAACACCAATAAGACTTGGTCAGTGATGTCCCATAGGACAAGGAGAGTAAAGGGAGCCATATGTACCTAACTTGGTTGAGTAATAGATTTAAGATTCTACTTAACTATGTAGATGAGAAGAAAGTTAAGTGCCATACCTATACCTACATACTCCAGTTGATGGGAAGGTTTCTCTTTGTAGATAAATCCTCTAGCTTTGTCTACCTAATGTTTCTACTCGTGCTTGAGGACTTTACCATTCTTAGGACATACAGTTGGGGCTTTGCATGCTTGGCATGGCTCTATAGTAGTTATCTGTTATTGTATGCTTAGGGACACATGAGATTAATAGACCAATTGTTAGGACCTTAAAAGGGCCTAGTAAGATTACCTAAAATTTCTATATCACGTGTGCATCAATGATATGAAAACTGTCTTAAAAGTCAGAGATTGGAAGAGTCTAAGTAATTAATCACTAAGGTTTTTAATTTTTCATCACAGTTCCTCAAAACCATAGAGAATTGGTATCTTCTACTAAATAATAAGACAAGATATACCAAATTTATAAAATTACAAGAAATATTAAATTGTATTAAACATTAACATACAAACATTTCCTACAAAGGATGTTTTTGCATCACCTATAAAGGTCTCGACTAATTCTAATGTTAACATACATACTTCACCTTACACTCGGCACTTGAGATTTATCATAATCCCAACATAAATAAACCTGCAAAAGAAACTATAGGGAAATGAGCATAAAATAGCTCAATGAGTTCATTCCTCACTACTACCATTCAAGTAAGTTATCAAATGTTATTAGTACACATGCAAGCTATCTATGTACAAAATGAATACAAGTGCGATGAATGCAAGCAACATATTCATAGAAGTTCGGAACTATGGAATGTGTAAAATTACATTATTTACACTTCGATTATCCCCTATACTTATTTGTATAGGGCACCTCACTTTATCTGTATGAGGCTACTTAGGGACACTACCCCTTCAGGTGACATTTGACCATTACCCTAGTTGAGAAAGGAATTCTAATCCAAATAGGTGGACCTCAAACTAGGGTCATCTACCATCCAAGGCCCTTTGGGCATAACTAAGTGAGTCCTCTTGCTATCGACATAATCCAAGGTTGCACGGACATAAATATGCAAGTCCTCTCACAATCAAAATCTATCCAAGGCCCTATCGGCACAATAAAGCAAGTGCCTTCGCTATCAATTGGATATCCTATGCTAGCTTTACCTTAATGACAAAATATCATTTACGACACTATGAACCCTTATAGAAATTGTACAAAAATATGTTTAAGATTGGAAAAACTTTTTCCAAAGATACTTCTCTCAAAATTTTGTAAAGTTAGCACTCTCAATCTATACATTAATTAAGTTATAGACATGTCATGAATATAATAGGTTATTTTGGTCAAATATTTATATTTATTGGTTTAAGAAGGTGACACACAGATGATAGCAAATAAACAAAACAGTCATTCAGACATACAGGCAACAACAACCAGCAAAACATCACATAAATAACACGCATAAGCAAATTGCAGGTCATTGAACTCCCTTACCTAGATTATTGCTCATTCTCCAAGCTTTTGGGGGTTTCCAGAACTCGACATTTAAATGCCCAAAAGATAATAAAACTTATAAGTATTATGAAAAAATAGACTCTTTAGTTAACTAAAAATCTATTGTAGTTTGTCTATTTTCCTAATATAACCCAAGTATGGCGTGTACAGGGTTTACCATACATAGTGGGATCAATAGTAACTATATTTGTATATTTGTAAGTTATGGTATTTTATGTATTTAGTTATTTATTTCTTCTCGTTATCAGTTTATAGGGTCAATTAACTTAGTTATCCTAGTAATTCTTTTCGGTTTAAGCTAAATCTTTAATTGTGTGTAACCTTTTCATCTTAATTTTGATTTTTATGATCTTATAGTTGATTTTCATTATTTTTGGATATACGTTTGCGTAGCGGGGTCCGTTTTAGACATTAAGACTTACTTTTTACGATATGGGTTTAAATTATTATAATTTAGTTAGTGTGACTTAAATATTCCTATCTATTACTTTTGTATCTCATTTTATTACTTTATGATCTATTTAATTACTAAATTTTTATATTTTTTTATAGTTTTGAATTATTATTATTATTACATGTATTTATATAAGGTTAATATAAGTTGATATATGTATTATAGGTTCATTGTAGGTTTTGGCCCAAACATATATGTACACATAAATGTAATTATTTTATTATATTATGTTATATCATATTAGATACTTATATTATAATCTAAATATGAACTAATTTTATAATCATGTGCTTATACACCTTATATGTATGTCCGTATATATATACTTTTAACATAATTGTATACATACTTATACATATACCTATATATACATATGGTTGTATACATATATTTATATGTATTTTCGTATTTCCATAGTATAATTTTAAGAAATTTTCATATAATTCATATATATGCATGTTTATAGGTTTGGTTGGTATGCTTATATGTATATATACTTAGTATTTTTAGTATACTTAATTATGTGCACAAAATATATGTATATGTGGACATGTTCGTACATGTATATATATATATATATATATATATATATATATATTCCCAATCTCAATTATGTGTACATGTATTCATACTCTATGTTTCACTAGGAGCCTTATGTATATCCTCCATACATGTAAGTACATTATATGTATGCATGATACATGTAAAGGATCATCTTCTAAACATAAGCTAATTAACCAAAAATGCTAGTATCAAGATTAGATGAAAAGAGGAGTAAATATACTTTATATAAAATACTAGTATTAGCATAAGGATTATACATCTTTTTCTTCTAAATAGGGGTGAGAAGTTGTGCTATTTGAGTAGTAAATTATGAAGTGATTATTGAAGGAAAAAGGAGAAAAATGAAAGCCAGAAAAGGAGAAGAAGAAGAGGAGGGGGGTGGGGGGTGGTGTAGGTGGTGGGTGTTACGGTTGAGAAGGAGGAAGAAAAGGGGAGTTTTATTTGTATGTTAAGTGTGTTTTAAAGGAAAATTGGAGTGAGGTCCAGGGGTTTCCAAAAGTGACGGCAAGGGGAAGGAAAAAGGAACGAAAAAAAATCAAGAGAAAAGAAAGGAAATCACTAGAATAAGGGGGAAGATTTTAGGTTGAAAAGGACAAGTGTTCACTTGGTCAATATTTTGACTTAGTGAAATGTTGACTTAGTCAACTCTTGAAAATTACATGTAATTATTCCATATATTCTTAGAAATGAACATAATTAGAATGAAAATTAAAGGAAGAAAACAAAATAAGGAAATATATGAAATGATTAGTAAAACAATAATTTGAAACTTATTTATAACAATATAGGTAATATTTAGTACCATAATTAAGATATCTATCATGAATAGCATAATTTATAACATTAACATTTACTATATATGGTCTAAATATCAACTAAACACTTAAACCTATACAATACTAGCTTTTTTGTATGCTTATAAGGTTAATATTATGTATAATAAAATATCATAGTTTCTTATAAATTAATTTAGTATGTACACCTTTATGAGAAATTAAAAGTTATTTTTGATCATCGGTTAATGATTTTATATAATTTAGCATATCATTATATATTTATTCTCGTTAGGGTTTTATCGTGGTTGTAATGAATTAGTGCATTTATATGCTTAAAATTATGGTTTTAAAGTTTTGATTAGGTTCAAGTTCGATTTCTTATATGTATACACTTATGGAATTTAGGGTTTTCATATGCGATTAAGGTTTTTATTTTGTTCGAAGTCAATCTCTTATAGTTATACATATTTAGGGTTTAAGGTTTTTATATGCGATTAGAGTTTTGATTAATAATTTAAGATTTTTCATATTCATTTTAGGTTTTGAATTGAAATTTTAATCGGTTTTAAATTTTACTAGCTTTGTTGATTTAAGGAAATCATCTACAGTACATGAGTTTGATTCTATACTTAAAAGGCTAGATTTGCGATGTTTACACCAATGATCCTCTTGGAAGTCTAGGCATGAGATCAATTATCTCACATAGCCCTTATCAGTAGATAGGGCTTTGCAATTATGAATGACACCCTAATAGTAGGTGGAGGGTCGAGAACGACACTACATAGCATCCAATCCATGTAGTATAGTCTTATAAGGAGGCATTTGACCTATAGATCTCCCATCAATTATGTTGCATCTATTGTTTCATAGATTTTATGTTTGGCTATGCCATTGATGGAAATTGTAATTCATATTAGGTCGTATGGCAACCTTACTAGAGAATTTGATTTAGCTTCTCCCATTTTATAGTAAGAGATCTAGATACCTTGAGTCCCATTTATTTGCTTCTACATCATTGAATGACACTTTCTAGATTATGTCATTTGACAATTTTGAGGGTTCTAATAAGAGCTATAAGCCGTTGATACAAATGAGCATCTACATTAAATCAATCAAAGAGGAAGGACAAACATCGATTGGAGAGAGTAGTGTATCGAGTATACACGATTTTAGGCTAATTGGTGCATGTGGTTGGTTTAGCCTCAATTGGTTTATTACATCGATCCTGAGTACTAGCCATGATATAAGGAATACACCCACCAATACATCACCCACTCTAAAGCTATGATGGGGCATATGGTAAGTAAAACATCTACATTGCATTATCTTTCATTTCATAATATGTCATAAATTTTCTTACATTTGTTGTATGGTGCAAGAGGATATACTTTACTCTATTCAATTGATAAAAGACATTGGTGTAGCATACAAGTTGGTAATTTGAGGCCTTTAGTTCATGGAGTAACACAGTGGCCTGGTTATCGACCTCTTATGGAGAACCTTGGGCCCATTCTCCTTACTCAACATCCTATGTGAAATAAATTCAAAGTTAGAGGAGGTAGAGCTAGATAGATGCATGGATGGGTAGCTATAATGATGGGATGTTGTCAAAATCATGCCATTCCATTGACTTAGGTAAGGTTAGGAGCAATTTTTCACATTCTTTCCTCATTTCATCATCGTAGTTTCTCATGGAAGGATAGCTCACTCCAGTAGCTCCCTAGAAGAGGTGTAGTATGCTCTTCCAAGGTTCCTGCATAGGGGAAGTGGTCACATAATAGCAAATAGCATCATAGTTTAGCCTTGTGCCTCCCAAGGATCTTACTGAATCAAATGCTAAACCATCCAAGGGTCCTTTAAAACAACAACCCCTTACTTCTCTCCAAATGTAGCACATTTTTCTCTTGTAGCAAAGGGAAATGGTAGAATAGACTTGGGAGTATATGTATATAGTGGTAGTTTGTGAATAAATATGTGGATATTGTTTGTAATTGAACCTTTGGTGTAAAATCCATTGCTTAAACTATTACCATGTTCAAAGCTAATCACTTTGTATATATCCCATGCTTTTCACTTTCTTCTTTTCATAGGGTTGTTACTTTTAGGTTGTGCATTTGGAGTTGGTGGGTTGTAGATGATGAAATTTAGTTATACACTTGGTGTTGTGGTTTTGGATTTGTAGATTATGAGTTATGACTTTAAAGATTAGAGGTTTGGAGTTAATTTACCTTTCCTGATTTGTCATTTTGGCATTTCTTGTTGCTGTAAACATACTCACATAGCACTTTTTGTTTTGTGGCAAAAAGTTAAGGTTTATTCGCTTATCGGGAATCATATGACTTTATTTCTCTATTTATCTCCTTCTTGGTTGGAAGGTGTGATCTCGATGTGATCAGTCCATCTCGAATGGTCATATTAATCCTAGGTGTAGCTAGAGTATGACTATAAATGAGAGTTAATTTTGTTTTTGTTTAAAATAAAAAAGAATATAGAACACTGAAGTTGCATATGCACCCTTTTTTTGTGTCTTCAGTTATATTTCAATATAACTGAAGTCACATTTACTATGTATGAATTCTTCTTTTTGGATGTTGTAGTGAAGTTGTATGTACTATACATGTGACTTCTTTTGTCCTTTTTCTTAATCTTGTATTGAAGTTACATGCTCTGTACGCCACTTCACTATCCTATTACTGTAATAAGTTTTGAAGTGAGCCTATTTTTGTACTATTTTTTTGAAAAAGGCCCTATTTTCATACAGAACTCTCTCTAGCCTAGGTTTTGCCAATTTCCTCAGTATGATGAATTGGAACGAAACCTTTTGTCATCTCTTAAACAACTTAAAGATTGCTTTCATATAATCCATATATAAAATTATTGATAAATGGTCGATAGGCAAGTGTATTTAGTCAAGTTATAGTATAAAATGGATTGTGAGTCAGTAATCATCCCTAAATTTCCAATTATCTAACTTAGCAATTAAGAACAAGTGAATAAAATATAATCTTAATTAATAATTAAGATAAACAAGAATAAGTAAGAATGAATAAAGAAAACAACAATAAGAAAAGAAAATAAACAAGAAGATTAATTAAATTAGAAAAAGGCATAATCCATAATAAATCTACTATTTACCACATAATTTTATACAACTTTCAAATCTCAATTACTCATTAGACCGTAAGAATTCCTAATATGAATTAACTAAACTTGAGTTTCATAGTTAACTTCTAATCTTTAGTATACTGTATTTGAATCGTTTCTATAATAAAATATCTTAAAATCACATTAAGATCTTTAATTCTACTATTAGGTTGTTTTGATTCGAAGAAACTAAATGACCAACTGTTTCGATTTATTTAATTACTTTTAATTATATCAATCCATCTACTATAGGATCTCACAAGTTATACAGTAGACTCATACATTAATTCAATAACCAATAATATCAAATTATGGACAATCAATATGATGTAATTAGATCACAAAGGTAATAAATATCATTGATTGAATAAGAAAACAAATGTCACATAGAAATTAGGGTTCAATAAAAATTCACTAAGAACAATTGAATCAAGACATGAAATAATTCAAGAAAGATAAAAGAAAAGAAGAAAAAAAGGAGAGAAACCTTATTACTACTTTACCTTACATAACTCTTCTAAAAGGGGCTCTCTATAACAACTAAGCCCAAACTCTTATTTATAGAATTCTAACATATGGTTATAAAGAAACTTTCCAAAAATAATGAATTCTTTCAATAGCACAATTACACTCCAAGATCATGGCCTTAAACCCTAGGCATAATTCTTCTTTGTAATTGAAACTCTAAATTCATGAAATTTTTGGATGAGAGGATTATGGCTAGAAGTATGACCGTAATCTCCACATGTGGTCTGTTCTAGACTTCAATTCTCATTTGAAATTTTTTTGTTCAAATAGCTTGGTTAATATATCCTCCATTGAAGCTCTAAACTATGCCAAATTCTTGAAAAGTTGACCAAAAGCTTTCAAAAACCTACAAATGAAATTTTGAACAAATGAGTTCCAAATTCTTCATAAATAACATATATAATCAATAAAAACTTAACAAATCTATTCTAAAATATATATATGCTAAATGAGTATCATCAAATTTCCCTATACTTGAACTTTTATTTATCCTCAAGTAAAATAATAAATAAAAGTTAAAGATCATCATAAGAACAAAGTCATCAATTTTTCTTATAACTTAGAAAATTACATCCTTGAATCTAGAGCTTCATAACTTCCTTCAAAATTACACTTACTTCTTTCATCGAATGTAATACCTAAGGTTAAGAGCCCCAAATTTAGGGCAACAATTAAGATTATCCATTTTAGTTTAAACTTCATGATAAAGCTAGAAAAGTTAGAGTAAGTATCATAGTAAAATCAATTTCTTAAAATAAACTATATAAAAGGATTAGATTAAAATGTTAGTTTATTGATAAAGTCGATTTTACTAAAAACTTGAGATTAAAACTTTAAGATATAATGAGATCTTAGAAATAAGTTATTTAACATATGAAAATAATAAACGAAGTGGAATTATATAATATAAGTGTGTTTATGTAGAGTATGCATTATATGTATTAAATATATATATATTAATATAAAATTATGAATATAAAGAAATTAATATAAAATGGTTGAAATTATCCAAAAAATTACTTGATGGGTCATCAACCTATCAAAGTATGATGTGGCATCATGGAACAAGTTGAAAAACATTAGTCATCACTAAATTATCATGAAATTGCCAGCTAACACCTAGTTAACATGTGGAAAAACATAAAAATGACACATGACATTTACTTTTTGACATGCAACCTCCTATAAATCTATTAATAGGAGACCTACAACTCATTTACAACATTTTTGGAGCTTATAAACATAAAGAAACAATTTAGGAAAAATTAGATAAGTAAAATAAAAGTAGAATAAGAATAGGGGCATAACTGCTTAGGACCAGTTTAATAGGGTGTTAGAGTTCTACTTTCGTGGTTGCTTAGGGTTAAAAAGTTGGTGGTTGGAGGAGTGTTTCTAACAAGGTGCCATTGTAGTTGCCAAAGGGAGGCTAAAGGTCATAGGTTTGGCCTGCTTTGTTTTCCACCGATAAGATTTTTATTTTTCTAAAAATATTAAATCATGTTAATTAAATTTGAAAAAAAAATATGTTTTTTTGGGGTTCTTCAAGGTGTAGATTAATTTGGTAGTTTTATTTTAATTAAACAAATGATGGAAAATAGGGTGCTTAAGGAATTGCACTATTTAGGTGAAAATTTAAATAATTTTTAGAAATATTAAATAATGTTGTTTACAGCTAATAATATATATAATATATTTATTTAATTATGGTAGCAAGAATTTTTGAAAATAAACCCATTTACTATTTTTTATAATTATTTAGTTTTATCGAATTATTGAAATAATTAGTTTTTGAATAAATTAATTAATAAGCCCTACATATTTGAATTTAAGTTTATAATAATGTTAGGAAAACTTAATTTTTATTTTACACATAAATGTGTCTATTTGGTTAATTTTCCATAATTTCGAGTGAAAAAACAATATTTTTTTGAATGTAGGTGAGAAGCTAATTTAATACAATCGAGGGCTAGTATTTAGATTATATATTTTTGTGAGTCAATCATATTTTTCATGGAATTAATCAAGCTTGTATACTATTTGTTGTCTATTTTTCTTATATAAACCTATATATTAGCCTAATATGTAAAATAATAAATACTTATATTATGATATTTGCTAAGCTAATGCAAGATTAGCATTTTTTGGCACATAATAGATGCTGGTTAAGTTTGGAAAGTACAATTTTTAGGATTTTTAATTTAGAATTAAAGCTTATTTAGGTCAATTATGTAGTTACGATAACTTATGATTGGTTTGGTAGCAAGAAAGGGTATTTTTAGATTTATAACTATATTGATTGGTCTTATTCCTTAATATATCTTAATAGTCTTCAAAATAATAATCGTGACAATATAAAGTTTTTTCAAATTAGATAAGAAATAAATAGGATACGATCAAATGAAGTTCGGAAATGTGATATTAAAAGAATAAGCTAATGCAAGCTTATAAGGATTTGGTTTCGACTCATAGTTAACTTAGGGATTGTTTATATTTTCTTAAGAGTGATAGGTGAGAAAGGATCATGTTGTGAAGCCTAGGATTTGCACTACCATCATGCCTTGGTAAGTGGATATTTTTATTTTTGTACAAGTAGACCTATGTCTACTTGACTTAGAGTCAATTGTATCATAAACTATGATTGTGTAGTTGATTGATTAGATACATTATTTGTTGAATGTGTATTGATTAAGTAAAGTGTTTCTTAGGTATGATTGATTTGTTGAGGTGCCTTATTGCTTAGAAAACTTGGAAATCAACCTGTCTTTTTAGGTGTTTACCTAAGCGAACCTTATGTAAAGAGTTAAATTGTAAAGTTTGGACATAAAATTGGATCTAGGTTAATTGAGATTTTTTTTTTACATGGAACTTGAGATTCATGCTTGATACTGGGTTGTTATATTGCTTGCTGCATTCATGGCATGACATGAAGAGGACTTATGGGTCAGGTTTCGTAAAATTGTGGTTTTACAGACAAGGAACTTGGTTTAAAAAGCTATGTAGTTTTTTTTTTTAAAGCATATGGAATTACATTTGCTCAAGTAATCTAACCACTCCTTATGGTCTAATTAATAAAATTAGGGTTAGGAGTCTTACTCCTAAGCAACTCTTTATTGTCATCTGAGTTCCTAGACTTTACATCCAAATGCCTAGTGATGTTGACTACCTAAAAGTATACTAGGTAGATTTAGGATACTGGTACCAGTGCATGTCACGTGCAAGAGCATGGCAAGTATCATTAGTATTAATGTGATTTGACTTAGTTTAATTTGGTTTGAGAATTTATATATTTGAGTTGTGATATATGTTATATGCTTGCTAGTAGTATGCTTAGTGTTGTGTTGTATTTTATTCACTTTCACTTAGCTTGTAGAGCTAAGGGGATACTTGTGTATCCTTAGATTATGAAGAAAACTGAATGGACACCACCATCAGCTGGGGAAAGAATTATGAGGGCCCATAGTATAGAGTCAAACACTTTTGGAAGGAGCCTTGCTATGTTTTGATTGTAGTCCTAAGAAAGATTTGTACATATGTAATGTAATAAAAAAACCACCATATTTTAAGTTTAGTTATGTTTGAGGTTGTACACTTCTGTATAAGTAGGTGTAAAGATGAATTCTATTATAGTACTCTTTTGTTATAAATAGAACTTTTGTTGAAGGTAAACAGGTACTCTTGTGTGATGGTACATTCTATGCTATGCCGAGATATGACATCGAACATTGCCCTTAGAGCATTTAAATATTAGCATTACAAACCTACTAGATTTCAACAGTGAATCTAGATATCCAAAAGTTAGCCTTATCACTTAAACAAAAATTAAACTAAAAATCAAAACAAACATTAATGAACTAAGAAAAAGTTATAAGCATGTTACTACTATAACTTAAGAAGAGAGAGATTTCTCCACTTTTATTTTAATCTCAAAAACTTAAACTAGATGCAAGTTACATCAACTCATCCTTTGATTGTCTCCTCATTTCTTTCAATTTTCATTGGAGGAATTTCTTTTCATTATTTTTCAATTGAAATGGAGTAGTGTCACTTGGTCAGTAACTCTTAAGCCAAATGACTTTTGGTTACTAGGCATTAAAACTCTCCTTTGAACCATCTACAAACTCCATCTAATTTGTATCTTTTCACTTTTATGTAAGTTCTAATCTTCACACGGACTTTTCCCTTAAACCTTGTAGCAAGTTGTTGTCATGACCCTAAAAGGGTATCTAATAGGATTATCCTAAAATCATCATATGATATGTGTACTGTCGGGTTTTAGGGATTCGAATCATGTATTTGTGTAGTGGAATTTCAAAATCTATTATCCATAAACGTCTTAGGATCTAAGCATTTCAGTTAAACCAAAAAGATGATTGCAAAATTTACCTTATACGATACTTTTCAAAGTTCTCGATTAGGTTAATTAATAGCTGTTGTAGATTACAAACACCCTCTACTGGTATCTACACATGAACAAACCTACTAGAAATAGGCTATAGTATGTGCTAGCACTTTAGGACAAATCTATATTTGTGTAGGAATCAACTCACAAATCTTGTGTTTAACTCTCTCTCTCTATTTTTTTTTGTTTGCATACTTTCTCTACGTATCTAATGTTGACAACAAGGCATTAGTGTAATCTTAATAGAGTTGTCTCTATTTATATATAGAAGAGTGATAATATCTTTTTAAAGATATTATGAGATATTGTAAGATATTCAAAAATATTAACAATATCTAATAAAATACATCATTTTATTATTTATTATATTTCTCCAAAAATAATAAATGTCATTATTTATCTTTCTTAAACTATAAAGGGTAATAAATATTTCAAGAATTCCTACTAGGTTCATTTAAAATAAACTCGTAGTCCATTTGTTTCCTTTTTTTTTGTACGGCCTTATAGGTTCACCTAATATAAGCAATAGGCTTAAAACTTCTTTTTAGACCTACAAGACATAAGTAGCTTCTAGCAAGACATTATGTCTACCCAAATTAAGTGAAGGTTAGTGATCTAACTCTACTTATTAAACAATCAATTATTTAGTCTCTTTGTCATACTATATCTAATGATTAAACATATGGTGTGGATCAACAGACTCTTGTATTGTTTAATTACTCGTTTCTTAAATCCAAAGTTCTACTGACTTAAACAAATAACATTGACACCTTCTTATCAATTTATTTAAGCATTGCCATGCGCTTTTCTTAGTCTTACTCTTCAAGGGGTCTAAAAAATATCTCTCTCAAATTAATGAGAGGGACAAATTCCTTCACAAACACTTATATTCCTCTGCATAATTTATTCCATATCTAACTACAATCTTATAATCATCCGGTTAAAAATGATAAAGAATTGAGTCAAAACATGGAACTTACTATGTAAGAATCTATAGTGTCATCAAGTCAAAGGACTAAAATAAAATTTTATTAAGTAGTACTTATCGAATTGATCCATGTAGTACTTTCACAGTAGGTTGATCCGATACAATATATTCTTACATGTATCTATGTACTGAATTGATATCTTATATTTGGATCAGGAAAATGTGATTATCATTTAGCCAAGATACTAGTTTTAATTCAATATTCTTCTGTATAATGAGAGACTAGGGATAATTTAGAATAGTGTTCTTATCGCCTTATGATTTTACTATTAAAGTCATGTACTCTAATGACATAAGGAAGAACAAGATATTCAAGGAATCCTTTTGTCATGTTAAGAGGTCCATAATAATATGATAAATAAAATGATTCATATCATAAAGAAAAATAAATGTTCAAATGATATAAAATCCATATGGCCTATCGTACATCATTAGCATACACTGCCAATATGAAGATTGTCTTATAAGTTAGAAATTGTAAGACTTAAACTAAATAACCACTCATTATATTCAATTCAAATAGTTGATTAACTATAAAAATAAATACGGAAACCAACATTCTACATTTTACTAGAATCGTAGAGAGTTGGCACATCACTAACATGCGCTGCTAATATGAAGATCGCCTTACAAGTCGAAAATTGCAAGACTTTAACTAAATAACCACTCATTATATTCAATTCAAATAGTTGATTAACTATAAAAATAAATATGGAAACCAACATTCCACATTTTGCTAGAACCGTAGAGACTTAGTATCCCCTACCAAATAATAAGATTGGATAATGATTTTTCTTTTTATGTCATAATTTTGAAGTAAAGTTGAAGAATTTGATTTAGGAGAATCTATAAGTCTAATAGAAACTCTATAAATCCTAATTTTAAACTTATCCTTTAAGACTTTCTTTAGGAAATGGTCGTCACTTTGATCATACACCAATCTTAGCTTTTGAATGACTTACAATAGAAACTATTGGAGTGTAAGCTATATCGAACTTAGTGAGATATCCATTTATACTAACTTTTAAGCAAAACAAGCAAGTTGTCATACATATGATATATAGTCAATCAATCAAGCATATGCAACAGCATACATGACCGATCAGTATTTGACGTACAATATAGGGTATATTCCCCCTACCCCCCTACCCTCCTTTCCTCGGGGTTGAGGATTCATAGTTCCAAAATACCTAGGTGTCTAGATATAATGTAAAGTTCTCTTAGCATAACACCCTTAGCTACCACAACATAAATGTTGCAAAACCTCGTTCTCGATCGCAAATTACCTATGATAACATAGTGATCAAGAGAAAATGCCCTTTGATCAGTCCGATGAAAACCAAATGGGTAACCTTTTCCTTGACCCCATAAGGGAACCAATCCCTCAATTGCCTAAGAGAATCAAAAGAAATGTGTTCATCCTAGATCCAACATAATCTTAGGAATATGGATCTTCCAGTTAGCCAAGGAAATCAAATGACATACTCACTAGGGCCTAAATATAAGTCATAAGATAAGGATCTCTTGATTGGTCCAAGGAAGGCCTAAGGAAGCTGCTGCACTAAGGGACAAAACTGTATGGTGTTTTATGCCAAGGCGAACAATACCTTAGTTGAAGAAGTTCCGGTTGGGTTGTTACAAGGGGTATTTGAGCACTCTATTAGCTGGAAGGGCATAGTCTCTACTTAGTAGTAATCCTGAATTGTGTAGTGAAACTAATGAGGATGTTAGTTCTTTAAGGGGGGTGGATTGTAGTACCCTCTTTAAGGGGGGTGGATTGTAGTACCCCCTTAACAACTAAGTGATGGAATTGTAAACATCAAGGTACCTTTTGGTGTAGCAACTTAGAGTACATCAAAACTCCAAAGTTGAACATGCTCAAGTTAGGTCAATCCTAAAATGGGTGAGCTCCTAAGAAGCTGCTGCACTAGGTAACAAAACCATATGGAGTTCCATACCAAAGCAGACAATACCTTGGTAGAAGGAGTTCCAGCCAGGTTATTACAAGTGGCCAGGTTTAAACATTAAAGTTTAGAAAAAAAAAAAAGTATGTTGGTTTGATTCTGATTAGTAGATATGTAAGGACCTTTGGTGCAACTGAGAAAAAATGAAATTTTTTTTAGTAAAATTCATAATAAAAAAATTGTTTTTCATGCATTTTGTTTATTTTTTTTGTTTTTATGTCCTTTAGAAAAATCATTAAAAAAAATAAAGGCCCATTCCTTCTTATTATTAATTTTTTATAAGTCCTACATGGTGACTTTTGTCTTAATATATTAGCCTCTCAACTCAATTTTTTGGTTAAAAATATTTTGAAAATTATTTTTTAAGAAAATTTATGAATTAGTGTCTAAATTATGGTTTTTTCCACCAAAAAAACCCTAATTTTATTTTTTTTATTAGTTTTACTTGTTGGTGACATAAAGTTATTTTTTAGAAAATATTTTTTAAACATCTTTAGAGAAAAATATTTTTTTTTAGAGAAAAATATTTTTCTCAAGTGAGTTAAGCTTAATATAAGTTAAATTAATGAAAATCAAAATAAGACTCAATAATTAGCTCCTCAACAACGGTGTTGAAAACTTAGTTGGTAAGTAAGTGCACCTAGTTAAATTATAATATATATGAGCATGAGTTATTGATCTCATAAGAACCATTAAATCAAGGAAACCTTGCATTGCTAGTAATCCTCTTTAAATTTCTAACTATCTAACTTATCAATTAAGAATAAAGAATAGGTAAGAATCAATAAAGAAAACAAGTATAACAAAAGAAAGTAAGCAAGAAGGTTAATTAAATTAGAAAATGTATAATCTTTAGTAAATTTATTATTTACCACCTAATTCTATGCAACTCTCAAATTTCAGTTACTCATTGGACCATAGGAATTCCTAATATGAGATAATCAAACTTGTGCCTCTTAATTAACTCCTAACCTTAAATATATTCTATTCAAATCGCTTTTGCAATGAAATATATCAAAATTGCATTAAGATTTTAAAATCCCTATTAGGTTGCCCTAATTTAGAGAAACTAAATAGCTGACCATTTTGGTCTCTCTAATTACTTCTAATTACATCAATTCATCTACTACAACATCTCACGAACTCTACAGCAAACTTACATATTAATTCAACAGCCAATGATATTGAATTAAAGACAATTAATACAATTTAATTAGATCACAAATGTAATATCATTGATTGAATAAGAAAACAAATGTTACATAGAAACTAGGGTTCAATAAAGATTCACTAAGAACAATTGAATCAAAACATGGAAAAATTTAAGAAAGATAAAAGAAAAGAAGAGAGAAAGAGAAAAACCCTATTACTACTTTACTTTATACAACTATTTTAAAAGGGGCCCTTCATAACATCTAAGCCTAAGCTCCTATTTATAGAACTCTAACCTAGAGTTACAAAAAGCTTTCGAAAATATGGAATTCGTTAGTCAATAGCATGGTCATGCCTTAAGATCATAGCCATCAAATTTAAACTCTTCAAATCCATGAAATTCTTAGATGAGAGAATCATAGCTAGAAGCAATGCCTTGATCTCTACATGTGTTCTCTTTTGAACTTCAATTCTCATATGAAATTTTGTTGTCCAAATAGCTTGGTCAATATATCCTCCGTTAAAGCTCTAAACTTTGTCAAATCCTTCAAAAGTGTACCAAAAGCTTTTCAAAACCTACAAATGAAATTATGAACAAATAAGCTCTGAATTCTTCATAAATACCATATATAGTGAATTAAAACTCTACATATCTATCCCAAAATATATATACTAAATGAGTTTCATCAGTAAAAAATTATTAGAATATGGTGAACTTGTAATACATTTGGAATAAGGAATATAATATTGTAAATTCATAAAAAAAAAACCAAAAAATAAGGCTTTGCAAAAAATAATCTTAAGAATACCATAGTGGAAATTGTCTTTTGAAGTGGTTACTTTATTTTCTACTAAAATTATATCTTCAAAAGGCGATTTCAACAACCTAAAATAGAATTGGCTCTTTAAAAGATAAAATTAGCCTTGATTTTTATTAGTAACTCTACCTTTGAAAAAACACACACAAGAAATCAACAAATTTTTGTACATGTAAAAAGTAAAACTGTTTAACCACAAAATGAAATTCTATCGGCAGTTCTAAAAAACATCTGACCCCTTATACTAAAATTCAAACACCTCAAACCCCATAGCATAAAAACTTTAGAGTTTTCTAAACTTCTCAACACCTGTAACCTAAAAACCATATATTATTTATATTTCTTAACCATTAACATGCTTAGTAACTAGAACAAACCTTTGATAACTATAGATACAAGATAGATCAGACAAATAGTTAGAATTGCATAATTAAGGAAAATAAAAGTTTCAGTGCTTTTTACACTTAGTCTATAGATATAAAATGTGCATAAAAGATTCATCAATTGCAATCAAAATGTTCATTGACTACAATTATTGAGCATCTACTACTTTCTATGTCATCGATGTGCATAAGCACATGTCTCCTAAGTGTTTGTATTGGGCTGTGGTTATACCATTTGGTCTATATTTGACTATGTGATCTATATGTCATCCCTTGTATAGGTATTGGAATGGGTCATGTACATAGGTATTATAATAAGCTCGACCTGTATGCCATGTCTCCATCATAATCTCTAACTTGCCTCTTGAATGGAGTAGGAGGAGTGTGAATGTGATTATTGGAGCCCTCTCTAATAGGCATTTGATACTAGGATGTAGTCGCTACAAGAGATGTGTAGGGTGAGTATTGCTAACATGAGAGATTGTCTCAAATGTCTAAGTCACTTTGTCGGTGTTCTTGCCTTCTACCCTATCCATGTCCTCATCCTCGATAATGCCTTCCATGCTATGGTTTAGGCGATGGGGAGTCTACATGCTTAATATCAGGCCTTAGTGGGGGTGCATCATCTAGATGGATGCCCTTAAGTTGCTGAAGGATGTTGTTTTTCCCACTGCTTGCTTGACTATAATATCCTTATATAACATGTAAGATAGCTTGTATTTCGAATTTGCTTACATGTGACAAATAATTGTATAGTTAGCATATAATAATAGAAATGAAGAGTAACAACAAAACAAGTAGGTTGAATGCATACCATGTATATCCAAGAGACTCCAGATTTTCCAATATATTAGCCAATGACTTGTTGATGCCACTCATGATAGTCTAGAATAGCATTAGGTAGTAGTCATACCTCAATAATCCTATTGCTATGGTTAGCCTACTGATCTAAGCAAGTAGCATAGGTGGTAGCCTAGTTCATCGCAATATGGCTACGTAAGTCCACCTTATGGAGCTCTCATGAAGTATTTGAATAAGGCAGTCTCTCTTAGATCCCACTAAATTATTGAGTCATTTGATTCGAGTAATAGAACTCTACGATATGAAAGTAGATGAGCAGCACCCACACTAGCTAGATATTACTCCCAATCTGACAATACGCAAGGAGCTTGGGATGTCATCATGGATGTAAGGGATCCAAACCACATAAAGCTTAACAATTAAGAGTATGTAGCAGCTAACACTTTGTAAAGATGAAAATACTCAAGTTAATAAGATTAGTACCTACTTCATATGCTAGTAGTTGAATGGATCCTTAAACCTACTCATAACATGCGTAGGGAGATTGGTGACATCAAAGTTAGCTCCCTATTGGCTTATCAATGGTTGACCATCTACTATTGTAATGATTTGACGACATAGAGATGCAATGTATGGAAAGTGCTCCCATGCTAGACTTGGAGTTAAGGATGGTGATTCAGTACCCGAACATGACACGACATGATTTAAATGGGTTAGTGTATGAAAAAAAAAAAAATTGATATGAGACACAAATGGGTTAGAATCCTTTAAATAGGATTGAATTCATGCCCAAGCTCGAGTTAAGCTCTTAGACCTGGACATGAGACATACTATATATTTTTCAGTATTTGCATTTTATTGCACAAATCATTTTTTTTAAGTTAGGTTTCTCAATTAAAGGTACGAGATACTTTTAGCTATATATTCTTCTTATTATATTGTAGCTCAAATGGGCAAAAAATTATAAATCATGTGTAGATTCTTTAACTATCTCTCTTAAAAATTCAACAGACAACGTGATAAATTTGGAAATTGACACTTACAGTAATACTAATATTTGTTTTAAGTCATGGTTTTACTTAATTTAGTGATATTATGTATTTTTCTTATTATATCATAGTTTTTTTTTTTTGAGAAAAACTACTATTTTGTAGTTTAAATGGGTAAAAGATTATGAATTCTTTGATTACCCCCCTTGAAAATCTAATAAACAATATAATAAATTTAGAAATCAATACTAGTAATAATATTAATATCCATTTAATTCATGGTTTCACTTAGTTTAATGATATTATAAACTTAAATTTTCAAATGTTTTATATTTGGTAAGATTTTACTTTACTAAAATTTTCATTTAGATTATAATTTTATATTAAGTATGAAAATATTATGTCATTTGTCTTTGTAATATAATATTATCATTTTTTACCTTTGTATTTCTATATATTTTATAGATTCAATTGTAACCTATTAATCAATAAATAGTAGCAAACTTAAGATAAATGAGATATAACATGGAAACATGAATTATCAACCCTAATATAAATGGCTCCAACCTAAACACGTGACATGTTAGGTTCAGGGTTTAAGTTTTCATATATAATCAATAAATAGGTTGTATCATAGATTTAGATTTTTCGGACATGAACTCATTTAGACATGAAAATGAGACAAGACACTACAATATAAATTGCTAGCCCTATCTGAAGTATGAACAATGGCTTGTTGATCTCTACGGCATTAATCTGTAAGGCGATGCAAAACTAGTAATAGCTATGTTAAGCATGTAGCAAGCATATCGCCTTATTGCATAAAGGTTAAAGAGGAGAGGGAGGAACATTGCACTTGATTAGACAATTTATCAAAGAAGAGCATCCCTCCAATCAATTGCATAATATGTGCTTGAGTATAACATTAGACTGTAATCTTATCAACATCCTTTGGTAAGTTACTGAAATTGTTCTTTAACCAAGACAATCTCACTTAAAATGAATAACATGGTCGGGAGGGCGAATGCTTAGTAAGCGATAGCATGCATCAGGCTAGCTCATTTGCACTACCTATCATACCTTAGCCATCGACATGGAGACTAACCAATAGAGATATATCCTGCAATGATAACTTTTAGTTTGCTAGTATGGAAGTAAAATGCATGTATCTCCTCTCTCCAGTGCTCTACTAAGGCGGTGATTGAATGTTAATCGATTTGAACAAATGGTACTATTGATAATAAAATTTAGTTTAAAAAGAATTCAAATCACATAATGAGCTTTATGCCCCTAAAAAGAAAGAATTAGGCTATGGGGATGCCTGAGCAACTTCAATGTGGCCACTTCAATGCGTAAGTAAGGTTTCAGTAGAAGAAATGTAAAGGATGTAGAAAGAATAATGAAGTTAGTAAGATTAGAGAGGCTAGAAGAAGTTTATAGTAAGATGTTAAGCTCTATTTAAAGTGGTTAGTTGACAACTACTTGACAATTGTTGCCTTTAGAATCTTTACGTACAAGATTTTGAATTAAGGACCACTCCTTAAAATTTTAGAATGTGGGCCAGTTGTTGGTGGTTAGTAGATAGTTACTTGTGTAATGATTCTTAACTGCTTGCACCTATGTTTGAATTTGAACCTCCTATCGGTTGGACTAAGTCTTTCTAAGTTCCTTACCCTTTGGCTGAACTAATTGAGCCCCCCTTTCCTTGACTTACTCTTGGTCATATGGTTGGATACGCAATACAGAAGGTTGGATGTAAGGCTCAAGAGATCGGACATTAGCTTTCCAAGTTGGTTATAGGTCTTTAATGCTTTAGGATAAAATTCCCTATCAACCTTTGCCCCTTAACTCTCGTTGGTGGTGATATAAAGGAGAGTAATATCCAGTATTATGACACTTTTTATGTTTATGTCATTGTTCTTGAAGTTGCCATAGCAGAGTTCGAGTTATCTCTCGTTTATTTGTCTCAAGCTTATTGCCTTAATCTTGCCTTTGTAATATCGAAGTTATTCTTATCGATATTGACCTGTCCTTAGCTTGCATGTTGGGGAAGTTCTGCATCCAATCAATGGCGCTTTGTATTCTAGACGTTAAAATTCATGTGGATGTATTAGTAGCCATGTGCATTCCTAATGGCGAACTCTAATTGCAACTGTTCAATTTCTACAAAGAGGTTATTAATGTATGGCTAAGAACTGTCAGTAACCAAATCGTAGATCATGAGGTTCATTCCCACTTCTTGTCCTTTTGTTTTGTTGTTTTCTTTCTTTTTTCTCTTTCTTCTCCTTTTGTCATTCTTCTATTTGGTTTATTACACTCCTTTTGTTCCTCAAAATCGATTTTCCTTTATCAAAGACTTATGCTACTCATTTAGGTCAAAATGTCGACCTTTGCTTTTAGATGTAAATGTTTATATTCTTATGTTTGATTATAACGATGTATGAACCTGCTTGTTATGTAATTAAGTTGCATTTCATACTTACTTCGGCTCTTGATCTTGACTTGTTGTTATTTATTAACTTAAGGCCTCTATTAATACATAATTCATGTTTATTTTAGGACTTAAGAAAGTTTCAACCCGTCGCTGAACAACTTAAGGTTTTGAGCAGCCTATTGTCCATGGTTATCTTAAGACTTAGAGCTATTAAGCCTATTGCTCCTTAAAGAGTTAAGGCTCTTTATAACTTGTCCGTATTTGTCATAGGACTTAAAGAATTTTAGTTGGATCTTTTTTCGATCTTGAAATTTGGATGTCTTGTTCCTGTCATCCATCTTATGTAGGATTTAGTGATATCACTTTAAATAATTTATTCATCACTATCTTTTTGACACTAAGGGAAGATATTGTAATAAGGAATAATATAATAGAACATTACATAATCGAAACAATTCATTAGTAACGTCATCATAAAGCAAACTTAAATAATAAGAACATACAAACATACATCTTTGTACATTAATACTGATAGTTTCACTTCATAAAACAAAGCAATGAAAATCAATTCAAAGAAATATACAAATAGCCACTATATTTGAAATTGCGAATTTGAATATCTTTTTGCTTCATAGAGGTTGGTCACTCAAAGTATGGCTAGAGATTATTAGCATTCTAAGCTTAGGGAATAGGTTGACCATCAATCCTCCCCAATCTATAGGCTCTTTTGTTTCCCACAACCTCTTTAACCCTTATGAGGTCCTCCTAAACTAGAGTTAATTTCCCTTGGCTTTCCTTGACTCTCACAGCTTCTAGCTTCTTACATATGAAATCACTAAGTTCGAAACACTTATATTTGACTAGTTTGTCATAATATCAAGCACTATGCTACTGGTAAGTAGTTAAATGTGCCTTGGTTAGAGCTCGAGTCTCGTGAATAGTATTGAAATTTGCTTAGAGGTTGATGTCATTATATTTAGGGTTATAAGCTCATACTCTTGCACTTTCAATTTAAAGCTCAAATGGAAATATTGCTTTGGACTTGAAAGCTAGTTGATAAGGAGTATGGCTAGTCAAAGTTCTATATATAGTGCAATAGCCTCATAAAACATTAGGTAATTCATTTGTACACTTCTAGCTTAGTTCATCCTCTTTCGTAGGCTATGAAGAATAACCTTATTGATTGCTTCTATCTATCCATTACTTTGAGGGCATGCAATCGATGTATAGTATAGTCTAATGTGATGTACTTCACAAAATTCCCTAAACTTATCATTACTGAATTAAGGTCTATTATTCATGATGATAGCACAAGGGATCCTAAACCTAGTTAAAATATTGCTAACCATAAAAGCCTTTATGCTCCTTTCGGTGATTCTTGCCACTTCTTTTGCCTTAACCTATTTTGCGAAATAGTCCACTGCTACAATAATTTACTGCTTTTATTAGGTGGTTTTTGGAATTTGGCCTAGGATATCTAATCCATATTGAGCTAAAGGTTAGGGATTAGTGAGTGGGATAAAGTATGCACTTAGGGCTCTTTCTATAGGAGCATTCTTATAGTAGTGATCACAAACTTGTACTAACTTAAGGGAGTCTTTCTTCATGGTAGGCCACCAATATCCAAGCCTTAAAGCCTTCATATATAGCGCTCTAACCTTGATGTGGTTATTATATTCCCTTGTATGTAGGCTGGATAGGACTTTTAAGCTTCAGTAGGTCACAGGCATCTCAAATATGGCATGCTTAACCTTCTCCTGTAAAGCCTTCCATCTAACAATGTAAAATTGGTAACCTTATACATAAGTCTTTGAGCTTTGTTAGAATCTATAGGTAGGACTACTTCTTTTAAGTAGTTAAGGTTGGGATCCATCCAATAGGATTCCAATTCTTTCTATTGTACCTCTAAACATTTTGTAAGTTGCCTTTCCATGCTCTTTTTTAGAAAATACTCTATGAAGACTCTTTCTTCTTAGTTTGGCAAACTTATGGAGGTTAGCTTTGACAATTTGTCGGTAGCATAATTATGTGTTCATGGAATCTTAATCAATTGCCAAGAATCAAAACATAATTTGAGCTCTTTAACCAATTGTTGATACTTAGCCATATTCTTGTCCTTTGCCAGTTTATCTTCTTTTACTTGATTGATGACCAGTTGGGAATGCGAGTAAACATCCAATCGCTTGGCTTCAACCTCTTTTGCTAACTTCATCCCAACTATAAGTGCATTATACTAGGACTCATTGCTACTAACCGAAAATCCAAATCTCAAAGCATATGAAGCCTTTGCTCCCATGGGACCTTTCAATATTAGGCCAGCACAACTATCCTCACATGTCGATAACCTATTGACATACAAGGTTTAGGTTGATCCATGATTCTAAACAATAAATTCTTCACTCCTTATAAACTCCATTATAAAGTTAGCTAGAATTTGAGTCTTAAATGCCTCCTTTAGCTGATATTAGATGCTTAAAGCATTGAGCACCAAGGCATACTCTACCATCTAACCTAAAGCATTAAGCTTTTGTAATGCTTGTTTCAATGGCAGGTCAATTAGAACAACAACTTGGTGGGCTCAAAATGAGGTCAAAGTTTCCTTATTGGTACAATAATTGCTAATGCAAGCTTTTCTAACTTTGTATAATGAAGATCAAGTCCTTGCAAAATTTAGTTGACTTAATAAATTAGTCGATGGAGTCTCCCATTTGCTCATACCAACATAAACATGAGAGCTCGGTCGCTTACTAAAAGGTACAAATATGAAACTTAATCATCAATGGGCTTTGAGAGGATAAGAGGCATTGTAAGAAACTCTTTGAAAGCTTAAAATGCTCTCTCACATTCTTCAATCCATTTGAATTCAAATGGACTCCTTAGAAACCAAAAAAACTCTACATATTCCTTAACACATTTCAATGCAAAGCGATTTAGTGCTTTAAACCTTCCTATTAACCTTTAGACCTCTTTAATGGACTCTGAGGATTTTATATCCAAAAGAGCTCAGATCTTTCAGAATTAGTCTCTATGCCTTATTGCATCACCATAAATCCCAATAATGTCCTTAACAAAGCCTTAAACATACACTTCTAAGGGTTTAACTTCATATCATGACACCTTAGAGTATTGAAGGTCTCCTCTTGGTTAGAAAGATGGTCATCATTGGTCTTGCTCTTGATAATCATAACGTCTACATATACTTCAATATTTCTTTGTATTTATGGCTTGAATATCTTTGTTACTAATATTTGATTTGTGGCTACATTCTTTAAGCCAAACAAAATGGCTTTATAATAGTATGTTCCAAAGCTAGTAATGAAGGAGGTATATATTTGGTCGGAAGGATGCATTTTGATTTGATTATATCTCGAGAAAAAGTCCATGAAGCTTAAGAAGGCATGCCTTGAGGTTGAGTTAACCATTTGATCTGTTCAAAGTAAAGGAAAATAGCTTTTTAGGCTTATCTTATTAAGACTAGTAAAATCTATACACATTCTCCATCTTCCATTAGCTTTCTTAACCAACATACAATTGGCCAACCAAGTCAAGTATGGCTCTTCTTTAATGAAATTTGCCTTTAGTAACTTATGAACCTCCACTTTGATTGTGGCTTGTTTCTCAAGGGTAAAATGCCTCTTTTTCTTTTGTACCACTTTAATGTTTGGATCAATTTTAAGCTAATGAGTGATTACTTCCTATGAAATGTCTGGCATGTCTGATGGGGACTACGCAAAGACATCCTTATTAGCTCAGTTGAATTCTATCATGCATACATAGAGATCGAGTGGCATACTAACTTCAATCTTGGTAGTATGCTTAAGATGTCACTTAACTGAATAGCTAAGGTCTCCTCCACTAACTCACCTTAGACTTGCAAATGATGGTTCATCTCTTGTTCAACGTATTATACTTGTTCTTTGATTAGAGCTCTTAGGTACAAAGCCTTAGTTAAAATTTGTTTTGCTATCAGTTCTTCAATTTAAGTCTGTTTTTCATGTTCTTATATTCGATTTTCATCATTTTCGATTGTTCTTTCATATGGTGAGGTTCCTTTTGGGTGTTCAGACTTGTAAGAATTCAGTTTGGGTCAAACAAATTCATTGGTCAATAATGTTGGTCTAACTACTTTAGGATTTGGGCCTATTCTTGGGCTTTAGGCTTAATTCAGGTATTAGGCCTTACACTTGGCCTTTTAGGCCTTTATTTAAGCATTTTAAGTTTAAACTTCTATCCAAATTCCAAAGCGTTCAATTTAGGCTTTAATATCACTCTTGTGAGCCAAAATTAGCCCTTTTTACTAGTTTAAGGCCTTAACTTAATAAGGGGCCTCTAAGGGATGTCTTGGATGGGCCTTAGGACTTAATGGGCATTTTATTTTTTAGTTTATGAGCCCTTTAATTTTCTGATCAAATCTGGTCGTTAAGTTATTGGGCTCTATTCTTGGTCTTTATAAGCCTTTTAAGCTTATCTTGCATTTTAAGGCCTTAAACCCAACTCCACTTATTAATTTAGGCCTAAGCTCACTAAAAGCTCTAAGATAAGTCCATTTTATGTTAAGATTTAGATCTGATTCTTTTCATTTATTAGGCTTCTGATCCTATTTCTAAGGCCTTAATCCTTAGTTAAGTTAGTTTAGGCCTAATTTGCATTCTAGGACTCTAAACTTGATTCTAACTTATTCTAATGGGCTAAATATCCTAATGGGTCCACCAAATAGCTCATTCTACTAGGTTTTCTAGATCTGGTTTATTTCATTATTGGGGTTTCTAACACCATGCTTAAGGCCTTAATCACCAACTTAACTAGTTTAGGCTATTAACTCATCTTTACCCTACTTAACTTAGTTGATTACATCTTAAATCATACTTAAAACTAATTAATCAAAATTTACAAATTATTAACTCCATAATAATAGTGGATAAGTAGGATTCTTCTAGGCTTTTCTTCAACTTCTTCCATCTAATACTTATTCTAACGTTCTTCCTTATTTTGATCACATTTCTTCTTATTTTAAGCTAATAACATTACATAATATGGTCAAAGCAAGATGGATATTCACTAAAGAAGGGGTAGCATGCATGGTACTTAAGGTTTCATGGAATTTTATCAACTTATTTTCAAGTTATCTACATAAAACTATCTCCTATACTTCTAAAAGGTAAGTAATAAACTAGCTAAGTACATGAATGAATGTGTGATTATATGGCTCTAAAATGACATGTATGTGATTATAACATGTTTATCTAGTATTTCTAATCCTAAACTCTCAAGATATCATAGGTATAACTTATGTGAATAAGAAAGTCAAATCAAATGAGTTTTACCTCTGGTGAGCTTGCATGAGTTCCAATTTTTCCACTCAAAAGCAAAGTCAAAACTTATTTCTTTAAAAGAAAATATTTTTCAATAAGAAACTAAGGTGTGTGTATGATCTTTTGGTAATAGTGGCTTGTGATTTGGTGGCATGTGGTGGTGTTAATGCCAAAAGGCATTGAGGTGCATAAGGGGATTCGAAAGGGCTTCTTGGTTTTCCTTCCTTCTTTCTTTGATTTTTATTTAGGTTTGTAGATAGGGTTTTGTAAGAGTGAAAAATGGAGTCAAATGAAGGTTTTAAAGGGGTAAAATTGCAGATAAAGAAGGTAGGATAAGGGGGAGGAGACAAGATATTGCTTTATTTGGTTAAAAGGGTACAATGATCAATAGGGGACCACTTGCTCCTTGACCCTTTACTTGATTTGGCAAGGATTTGTCTCAAAATATCTTAATTACATAACTAGCCTTTTTGTCTTGTATGCTTAATTAATCTTATCCATTTTTTAATTAAGAAGACTAGGGTTGGTAGATAGATTAAAGGGTAATTAAGTTAATTAATCGTGATTATACTTAATTGAGCACTTTAGGCCAAATTAGGATATAATTAGGGTTTTGCATATTTTATCACTTTAATTAAGTCTATTGACCTTTATTACTTCATTTTTAATAGTTTTTTAAGTATTTAGGACGGATTAGGGTTTTCGGATCGCATACGAAATTGGTGGTTTAAGGTTTTTGTGCTATTAGACAAATTATTTGCAATTAGCGAATAGTTTAGGGATATATTTAGGGTTTGTTAGTTTTATTAAGGTTTGAACTTCTAATTAGGGTTTTAGTTAGTTTATTGATGTTTTACAATTGTTTTAAGGTTTCCCGTATATTAGGGCTTTTAGGGTTTTATGCGTACAATTAGAATTTTAGGGTTTTACTCTCTTTCAGGTTTTTTGATTTATTATTAAGGGGTCTTGGTCTATTATTTATGGTTCATCCATTTTATTTAAGGTTTTTGTCATTTAGATTAGGGTTTTAGATGGCTCTTTAAGGTTTTTGGGTCATCTTAGAGTTTCTTACGTGTTAAGGTTTCGAAAGTATATTTGCAGTCCTAGTGTTAGTTTTAGATTTTTAAACACATCATTAGGAGTAAAATAGTAATTTCATTAATTTATTATTTTAATTGACTTTATTTGATTGATCATTATTTTTTAAGGTACTTACGATTGTTTGTTATTGAGTTTATGAGATTTTATGAAATGTGAGTTAGATGTGCTAACTCGTAGGTGTTCCTTCTATTTAATGTTTAATTTAGGGTTTCATGACTCTAGGGCTTATGGTTTAGGGTTTAGTGTTTTTATTCAATTTAGATTTCTAATTTGTAGTCACGCGTACTTAAGTTTGGGGTCCTTGTATACAATTAGTTTTTTTTTTCTTTTTGAATTTTATCTCTTGGGTTTTCAAATTCATTTTAAGGTTGTGATTTAAAATTTTATTAGTTTTAATTTTTTTAGTCTGTTGAGCTTATGGAATATCTATTGATTCTTCAAATTCGACTCTATGTCCAAAACATGAGATTGGTAAGGTTTACTTAGAACCCACCTAATTACACTCACAACCATAATTTGGTAAATTAAAAATAGTGCGACACTTTGTAAATAAATAAATGTTGTAACTTCATTAACATTCAATTGTTTTGAATCTTTCTTTTTGTAAAAAAATAAATGCATGTCAAGGGTTTAACCCATTCTATATTGATAACGTTACAACTTAGATTTGTCACATTATTATTCAATTGCCAACCACTACATCCATGTGCTAATCCTTCATTTTATAATTACTTATTTGTTCTTTATTTATGCATGCCCATGTCATGCTTTCAAATAAATAAATAAAGTTGTAAATGAAATTACGGTCCTTACCCCACATGGACGTAAGCAACATCTATTGATTCTTCAAATTCGACTCTATGTCCAAAACATGAGATTGGTAAGGTTTACTTAGAACCCACCTAATTACACTCACAACCATAATTTGGTAAATTAAAAATAGTGCGACACTTTGTAAATAAATAAATGTTGTAACTTCATTAACATTCAATTGTTTTGAATCTTTCTTTTTGTAAAAAAATAAATGCATGTCAAGGGTTTAACCCATTCTATATTGATAACGTTACAACTTAGATTTGTCACATTATTATTCAATTGCCAACCACTACATCCATGTGCTAATCCTTCATTTTATAATTACTTATTTGTTCTTTATTTATGCATGCCCATGTCATGCTTTCAAATAAATAAATAAAGTTGTAAATGAAATTACGGTCCTT